>PVJH01010989.1:0-70999 GCA_004026705.1 Nesogale talazaci
TCTGGTGGTTATGGGAGCTACCGAGCGCTGCTCCTGAGAGCCACTGCTGGATTTGAACTGCCAAACCCACGGGCCACAGTCCTGCACTCAACCACTTACGCCACCGGGTCTCAGCCTATGCTTATGTTTTTTATGAAACATTCCTCTACTCTACTCTCTCAGGCAGTATGTGGTAAAATATACATTTTCAATACCTTTATTCAAAAGAACAGATTTTGAATTTCAAAACACATCTGATAAATAGGGTTTCAGGTAAGGGGTTGAGAGTTTTATCCTCATAATTATTCCCAAAGGATTTTCATGTGAGTTTAGCATTGCCTTATTATTCACATTATTTTTGGCATTTGACATACAGTGAAATAAATAAACAATAATTCAGTGAGTGCTCCTAATAAAACTTAGATGTAGTGTCTGGAAAATGAATTGTATATGATATGGAGAAGAACTTTATCAGACACGAAACATTTGGTAGTACTTATCTACAGAAATTAGTTTTCTGTTGTATGAATGCAAATGATGTTTTGTACCAATTGAAAAAAAAAACATGGTTACAAGAAATTCTGAATAGAAATAGTTGATGTGCAGACTGATATTTGCATAGAACACTAATTAGAGCACTGCTTCCAAACATTCAGTATTTTTCTGAACAATTTGGCTGTGAAAGCATAGTAGTAGAAATTGTTATTTTAATGACAAATGCAAGTGACATAAAATGGGTTTGACTCAGCACATTGTATCTATTTTTCTTTTTTCTTTTCCTGAGAAGCTACAGGAAATGAAACTGTGAACAGTTTTCATATAGCAGTGTGGTTTTTATTTCTGATCTCTGGCCATAGATGACTGATTCTGAATGGGTGTAAAACTTGCTCCAGACAAAACAGATGGTGCCTCTCCGATCTGTCATGGGAAAGTTGACGCTAGGAAAGATTGGAAAATTCAAATGATCAGTACTAATAATGTTTTTCTTCTTTTACTGGTGGTGCTTCTCAAGTGAGTTGGCTGTGACTCATGGCGATCCCCTGTACAACAGAAAACCCACGTGCCTAGCCCTGCACCGTCCTCACAACTGCCAGTGTTGGAACAGCCACTGCGTATGTCGGACGGCCTTCCCCTTCCCCTTTCTCACCAACACGCTCCTTTATCGAGCAAGATGCTCCTCTCTAGGAACTGGTCTTTCTTCTGACAGCATGCCCCACGTACACGAGCTGTTTCCCCATCATCCCTCCTTCGGAGCATTCTTGTGGTTGCACTTTTCCCGAGACAGCTTTGTTCCTACTTCTGGCAGTCCCTGGCGGCCCTATAAATATTCCTGCCCAACAACACAATTTAAATATATCAATTCTCCTCCTGCCTTTCTTACTCATTGCTCAACTTTCACATGCCAACGAGATGGTTGAAAATCAAGGTGCTTGTGCCAGGGACAGCTTAATCCTCAGAGTGACAGCTTTGCTCTTTAACTCCTCTTTGTATAATCTGGTTTCTCAAATTGTTTCTTCAGCACACACATTGAATAAGAATGGTGAGAGGAAACAACTCTGTGTTAGTCTGGGTAGACTAGATAAACAAATCCACAGAAATGAGTATATATAGCTATTACATTAAGAAAGCATCCCAACCCAGTGTTGTCCAAGCCCATAAATCTAACAGTAGTCCATATGTCTGACACCGATCTACAAAGTCCTCCTCAATCTCACAAAACACACGCCATGATGCCGACTGCAGAAAGAGAGCTGAATCAGTGAGCATGCAAATATTTCAGCGCTGGCAGGGGTCTCCACTTGGCTGCTCCAGCACCCAGAACTTCATCAGGGTAGGTCCATCTGGGATCTCTTCAGGGCTGTCTCGTAGGAAGTGAACCTTGCCAGCTGCAGCAGGTCACTGGCTAAGGCAGCTGCATGTTGGTTTGACCAGAGAGCAAGAGACCCAAGAACCAGAAAGGTAAGACTCATGGAGCCATTTAGCTCTCTGCCATTCAGTTAATCCCACATGTGTTTATCGGGCAGGTTGGCACAATAAACTTCCTTTATCCCAAACTCTGATGCACACTTTTTTTCTATTTTAAACCATGCAGTTTTCCCTTGTTCTTTTCACACATCTGCCTCTTGTCCAGGCTCCTCAGGAGCATCATTAAGTGTTCTGGAATTCCCATTCTTCTCAATGTTATCCATAGCTTGCTGTGGTCCATACAACCAGTGCCTTTTCTAACCATTAAAACACAAGTAAACATCTTTCTGGTGTGCTCTGCTTTCAGCCAAGATTCATATGATGTCAGTGATGTTAATTCCTCATGCCAGGTCCTCTTCTGAATCCACCTTGAGTTTCTGTTAGTTCCCTGTCTATGTACTGCAGCAACCATATTTGGATTATCTTCATTAAACTTTTACTTGTATGTGATACTGATGATTGCTTATTATTTTCTACATTCCTTTTTTTATTTGGAATGGGTACAGATATGGATATCTTCCAATCAGTTGGCAAGTGTCCTCCAAATTTATTGGCATAGACTAATGAGTGCTTCCAGTTGGAGTATCAGATTTTTGAAATGTTTCACTTGGTATTCTGACAATCCTGAGGGCCTTGTTCTTCGATACTGCATTCACTGCAGGTTAGTCTTTTTTGATCCAGTGACTGTGTACTTCTTCCATCTTTTTAACGTCTACTGCATTGTTCACATGTTTTGTTCATACAATCCTTTAATGTACAATTTGAGTTTTGGTTCTTTCCAGTGTTTTGAGCTTAAGAAATGGTGATCTTGCCCTCCCTCTTTGATTTTCTGATTTCAGGTCTTTGTATATTTCAGTAGAATACTTTGCCATCTCCAATAGCCCTTTGAAATAATCTGACCATCCCTTTTATGCCATTTCTTCTGTTTGCTTTCTCCAGAAAAAACCCTCACTGCCCCGGAGTCAGTTCTGATTCACTGTGACCCTCCAGAACAGAGTAGAACTTCCCATGTGGGATTCCAAGGAGTTCGTTTTTCATGGGAGTAGAAAGCCTCTTCTTTCCCCCCTGCTGGTGGTTTCAGACTGCAGTTCTTGTGGTCAGCAGCCCACCTGAGCCCCTGTGCTCCCAGTGCGCCTTCCATTTGCTTTAGTTGCTAAAATGCAGAAGTCTGTTTCAGAGTCTCTTCAGGTATCCATTTGGCTTTCCTTTTTTCCTTAAAAAAAAAATCTTTTCCTTTCTTCTTGATTTATGATGTTTTTATTGGATCTGCATCTAAATTTGGTCTTCGGTCATACATACTGTATATGCTTTATTTATTCTTTAGATAGCTTTTGAATTCAAATATAATAAATTCAAGATCATACTTTGGCATGAGTAGACTTTATCTTATATGGGACTTGTGTATGAGCAGTTGATGGTCTATTTTGCTGTCAACATTTAGCCTTATTCTGACTGATACTAAGTTTCTCTAAAACCTGTTTCCACAGATGTAGATAATTCAGTTTGTTTGTATTCTGGGTGGTCACTGTTTAGATTGCTGACAAAACTGTATCTGCAGTGAAGAAGCTTTTGGGCTTATGAAAGTCTATCATTCAAACATTTGTGTCACTTTGATAATCAGTTTAATATTTTCCAACAACTGATCCTTCTTTTTTATCATTACAATAACCAGTAATTATTAATGCATCTTGATCTATTTCAGACAACAGAAGCTGGTAAAAATCTTCATTTTTCCATCTGGCACTAGCTATTGATGCATAAATTTGAATATGCCTCATTTTTTTGAAGTGTAGTGTGACCTAAATTTGATGGTGCTTGACAGTTTGTTATACTGTGGTGACTTGTGAGTTGCTGTGACGCTGGAAACAGTGTTACAGTACTTACACTGCAGGGTCATGCATAGTTTCTTTCAGCTACCCAATCAGACTAAAACACACTAGGAAGAAGGAGCTGGCGAGACATTCCTGTGAAACAGGCTAGTGAAATGCTCTGTGGATAGCAGTAAACATTATCTGATACAGTCCTGGAAGATGGAACCCTTCCACTTGGATAGCACTTAAAACTAGGACTGGAGAGCAACTGCCTTGTCAAGGTATACGCTAGCGTGGTCACATGTAGGGCAAAACTCATTGGCCCTCCGAATCAAGCAGTGACAGCAAATACCCATCACTAAGAGGATGTTGAAATGCAGGACGTATGGCATATGAATGAAGAAAATAGGAAGGTGTCAACAATTAAATAAGATGCTGGAAGAAGATCGAACCAGGACACTAGTAGTAATTTTCTTTATATAGTTATACAGGTAGAAAGATATGTAAGATAAGAAATAAATAGTTAGTGAATCTATAAACCGTACAAATGGCTCAGTGCAACTCACTTGCATGAGACACTAGGAGACTGGCAGTCTTTCAAGTCTTGAGGGCCGCTGAGCAGTCCTCTGTAGAGCAATTCAGGCTATCCAGCCACAGGCAGCAAACAGCAGAGCAGGTCACCAACAGTCAGCCGGATGACAGAGTCCAACAATCCCCAGCTCAAGAGATGTATATTTCAGGAGTGTGGCTAAGTAGGGCTTGAAGGAACCTCAACTCACAGCTACACAGTCCATGATTAGGTGTCCCACAGATAGTGTTGCTTGGAGGTCAAGGCACAGGACAAACAAGGTAGCTGTCTGGTCCAAAGATCCAAAGGCAAGAAAGCAAGAGTGGACCTTACCAAGCCTTTTCTATCTCCACCCTTCAATTGATCGCCTATGTTCATTGGCCACGTCATCACAACAGAACTACCTATCATCTTTGGCCATGTTGGCACCACAAGCTTACCTATTACATGTAGGTATTGATGAACTGAAATGGATGGCTGTTGCCCATGTTGAATTGGACATGACACACTGGTTACATGTTGAGTTGCCCAGTGGTAGGTGACCAGCTTGAAACTGCCAGTCACTCTGCAAGGGAAAACTCTGAGGCTTTCTACTCCAGTAAAGCATGACTACTTCAGAAACCCACAGGGGCAGTTCTTCCCTGCCCAGTAGGGTCCTAGATGAGTCAGACTTGACTTGCTGAAGGTAAGCGATGATCTCTTATTCTGGGAATAACAATTTGAAGGGGGAAGAATATCAATGATCTTCTCCAGAACGACCAGTTCCATATCTTTCTGGAATTACAGTGCTGTCAGTGACAGGATAATATCCATATACCTATAGAGAAGACCAGTTGATACAACTATTTTGTATTATAATATGCCAAACTTGATATATTAGATTGTGGTGATTGCCATATTTTTAATCTAGCTTTAAACTGTATATCCAGGGGCAAAAATAGTGGTGGTTAAAATAATTTTGAAAATGTATCATACTTCATTGTTTCTGAAAAATAGACAAGTTGTCCAGAATCTGTGGATTGAATCGTGTAAGCTCCTGGCTCTTCCATTATCCCCAGGTGGTTTTCTTCTGTTTTGTGACTTGATGTAGTAGTCTTCTTTTTTGGGTGGTTTGATGTAAATATTAACCTCTGTCCATTAATGGGTTGTGTCCTGAGTCACAGTTTTACTAGAGGAGCAGGAGGGTATGATTCAAATTATAGACAGCCTATTTTAAGTAATGCACGCTGTTACTTGAGTCGCATGCACCTTCTGTGATGTCACTCATTGCTTGACTCACACAAGAGGCAAAAAGAGCCTTAAAAGAGATGAAGGGAGAGAGAAGGGAAAGAAGTGAGAGACCCTGAAAGAAGAGCTGTTCAGAGACCATGTCCTTCAGACCTGGGCCCTTCCTCTGAGACCCTCTTAGACCCAGGGGAAGATTGAAACCAACACATCTCCCAAGGAATGCAGGCCCCACAGATGCAAAATGAAAGGCAATAAGCGCTTTCTCGGAAAGCATCCAGAAAGTGAATTTATAGTTTCCCACACTGCGAGAAAATGAATTCTATTGTTAAACCATCCATTTGTGATATTTCTGTTATAACAGCAACAGAAAACTAAGACAGACTCCAATCTTTTTATTATCATATTGTGTTAGTCCGGGTAGACTAGAGAAACAAATTCATAGACATGCATATGGATGTAAGGGAAAGGTTTACATACAGGAGGAATAGAACACTGAGAAAGTATCCCAACCCAGTCCAGTCCAAAGTCATAAGTCTGATATTAGCCTAGATGTCTGATACCAGTCTATAAAGTCTCCTTCCGACTTACGAAGCACGAGCAATGACACCAGGACAATCACAGGTGATTGGGTGAAGAGTCTTGTGTGTCTGGTGACAGTAGTAACATCTCAGTGTTTACAGAGATCTCCTTGTGGCCTCCGGAGCGTCTCAGCACTGGCAGGAGTCTCCATGTGGCCTCTCTGGCCCCAGAGGTCTGGCTCCATCAAGCCAAGCCCATGTGGCCTCTTCTCTGGCTCCTCCATTCTCCAGGAACCAGGATCGATCAGCATGCTGTCACCTCATCTTGTTAGTAGTTCGTCGTCTCAGAGACTGAGTCAAGTCTTTCTTCTCCAATTGGAAGATACCCAAGACTTATTAGAATTCTCAGGAGAAAGCCATGCACACACAGAGGCCTCATTGGCTATCTCCAGATTGACACGCTAGACTCGACCCCTACATCTCAATCATGAAATTGACATAGATACATGACCGCCACACATGTTCAATTTATTTTTATATAAGATTCATTGTACTTTTCCATGATTTTTTTCCTACTGAGTCATTTCTTGCCATGTCCCTTCAGATTCTGCCACCTACATGTGTCCATCTGTCTTTAAATCTATATTCATTAGAGCTACAAGGTAGTAAAATGACTAAGTCCTCAGCGCTACTGCCCTGGCGTGGATGCCTCTTAGCAACTGTCCCTGCGAGTTTGTGAGACTGTTACTATTTACAGGAGTAGAAACCCCTGTCTTCTGAGGTGTAGCTGGTGGTTCTGAATCGCTCACCTTGCACATCGCAGTCCCACACATGACCACGATTCCACCAGGGCTCAGCTAGTAACCAGAAATTGATTATTTGAATTCACCTAGAGGCACTTTGGAAAAAAGGCCTGGCCATCTGCTTCTGAAACATCACAGCCATCGAACACCTTATGGAACAGTTTTAAGTCACACACACACACACATACACACACACACACACACACACACACACACACACACGGGTAAGGGCAAGGGAATCTCGTGAGGAAATGTCATTCTCCCTCCTCTTTCCTGTATCTCCCTGGGGATAGTGAAAGGGGAAAAGTGAGAATTTACTGATGGTCCAGTTCTGCCTGTGCTTGAGGTGTTTGTTGTGGGATGAAAGCAATGATTATTATGTCCAGTCCTGCACGGAAGCATAGCAGCATTTAGGTGAATTAAGTGCTGGAAAATCGCATTTTCTTTTACAGAAAATCAGTTTGGCAGTGGTATATTTAACTCCCAGGCAAAACTAAGTCTCTATTTCTATTTTGTTTTCTTAGAACTTTCTCATTCAACTAGCAGACATCCGTAAAATGGCTAATATCTTTTTTCCTACCCCATACTGACTGAACAAAGACCACTAAGCTTCTTCTTTCTTTGCTTTTCTCTGCATTCTGTACCGTGAGAACTTTTTTCCTTGACTTATCCTCGAGCTAGAGGTAGAACTATTTTTGGAAATGGAGAAGTGACTTTCAATGTGTTGGAGTTTTTCCTTTTTCTCTAGTGATTCATGGTGGCAAAATTCAATGATGCCAAGACGTGGATTTAGTATTTAACGAGACACTACCTGGAAAGGGAAGCTGAGAATCTGCTGGGTAACTGTGCTCGCTCAGAAATCCAAACCCAGATAAGCAAGATTAAAATAACATAGGATTGAATGGTAAAAGAACTTCCTTTTAGAAGTTCAATATGACCTTCGTCACCATAGAATATTGTTGTCAGTGAAGTTTTCTTTGGACGGCAATTGTGTCATGCCTGGAGGAATGTTTTCCTGAGGCAGGTTGGTGGTTGCCTTGACTTATAGATTTATTTGGCTCCTGGGTAGCTACCCATGTTTTCGGAAGTTTACTTTAAATATATTAGCATGACCTGCAAATATTGACATCTCAAGACCTTGGACTTCTCTTCACTGTTTGCTTAGACTTTCAAATCAATGCTGCAAACATCAAGTGCAATATTTCCATGGTTTTGGGCATCAGCAGCACATGTTAAATTATTGATGAATGCATTTGAACCCTCTGCACATAATGTATAAACAGAGACAATGTGACTCCCTTGTTCTCCTTTTACAGCATTATACAGTATAACAAATCCATTATAATGATTTGTTTCAGGCAGGAATAGTAAAACCCTGCCTGTCCATTTAAATATTATGTATGTTCAAAATCTTTTCCATGAGTCAAAGACAAATGTCCTTCATGTTTTCCAAAGTCAGACACTTAATTAGACTTAGGATGTTCATCTTAAATGCCTCTTTATAGACTATGTATGAAGAGTCATTCAGTATACATTGGCAAGAGAACCCTGCATGCATTTTTGAGCACCTTTTAGGACACAGCATGTAAATATATTGAGCATCTATGATACAACAATGAATAAGATTGACAGTCATCTCTGACCTTGAACTGGATCTTGTGGGGGAGGGAGGGAGAAGAGGGCTCTGTGGGCACAGTTTAAAGCGCTCAGCTGCTGACCAGTTAGACGTGTGCCTTCAATTCATCTGCCTCTT
Organism: Nesogale talazaci; assembly: GCA_004026705.1. NCBI lineage: Eukaryota > Metazoa > Chordata > Mammalia > Afrosoricida > Tenrecidae > Nesogale > Nesogale talazaci. The sequence goes on from PVJH01010989.1 coordinate 8,625, forward strand.
TGAAGGAGAGCAAGGTGGCAGCCTGCTTCCTTAAAGATGGCAGATGTAGTGTTGTTCTGTACTAGGGCGTCACTATGTATGGTGGCCTACTCCATGATAATGGGTTTGATTAAAGTCTACTTTTAGGAAAGGAAGACTGATAGTCATTCAGGTGTTGTAAGGATTGTCACAGCTGTGACAGAATTTACAAGCTGTAGGGCTCGACTGTGAAGTGGTTAATAGAAACAAAAATTAAACGAACAGAAAGCAGGCCCACTGCTGTGGAGTTAGTCTTGCTCCTGGCAACTCAGTCCGACAGAGTAGAACTTCACTGCAGGGCTTGCAAAGCCAAATCTTTACCGCAAGCGGCAGCCACCTCAGCTTTTGCCCATGCTGGAGCGCCCGTGTTAGAACCACCAGCCTTTGGCTTAGCAGCCTAAGCCTTAATCCGCTGTCCCACCAGAGCTCCTTGAAGTAGGTAACAGAGGGCTTTAACCTTTTCAGGCTCTGGTGGCTGAGAGGGTGGGGAGTGGGGGTGGAAACTGGCAGAGGAAAGACCAGAGGAAGGGAAGTTAATACTGATGCCTGAAGAATAAATTGGCTCTAGCCAGGCATCTTCCTCCATTTTATTAGCGAATATTTGAATTATAAAATGTAACTTTACATTAATCTAGTAACTTTCCTAATTTATATTACTGTTAGTAAAGTTACAGAAAAATTAAGAAAATCAATCATCAGTGAACCACATAGGTTACTCCCCCAAAAGTTTATTTCCCCTCAAAAAATAGGGTAGATTGATACCCCCCCCCCCAAACACACACACAGTCATCATACATGAGGGTGCTTCAAAAACTCAGGGGAAAATTGGAATAAAACATAATGAAAATTTCCCACAGGCTTTTTGTAGCCCGTCACATGTGTATTCTTTTTTTTTAACAGACATTTTGTGCATATGTGTGCATTTTTATGTGTACGATATTTACCAAAGACAGGGCTATCACATTAACAGATACATGTTACATCCCTTTTATTGACTGTAACATTTCTTTATAATGAATATACTATTATGTATTTAACTTCTCAATTTTAGAGATATCTTTAACTTTTCAATAGCCCAAAATGGTCTTACGCAGTGTACTGTTTACAATGTTGTTTTTGTTTTTTTTTACTCAGCTTAGTCCAAGGTTATTCTGAAAAACTAAAAAAATCAAACTCGAAACGTACTGCCACTGAATCAGTTGCTGTGTGCAGCGACCCCGCAAGACTGGCTAGAATTGGCCTGGAGGTTTCGCAAGACCGCATTTCTGTATGGGAGTAGAAAGCCTGGCCTTTCCCCTGCATGGCAGCTGATGGCTTTGAACTGCTGGTCTTGCTTGCAGCACCTCATCGATTTTGGAACAGCTTTACATGGGTTTGGCAACTAAAGATGGTCCTAATGAAAATTTGAGGTTGAGATTTATAATCTTTATCAAATTTCATTTGTATTGTTAGGAACTGGGTTCATTTGCATTCTTGTGGAAGGAGACACAGTATTGCCATATGTGTACGTGTCTAAGCTGAGTTGTCCAGCACATTTTAAATGCAGTTTTTGTGGTAGGTGCCTTGGCTGGTATTCGGGTCAGCTTGTACTTAGTGTAGAGTGTCCATTTTTTGTGTGTGCTAGTCTTTTTCTTTCTTTCTTTTTTTAAAAAGTAAATCATTGTATTCGGGTCTTATAGAACTGTATCACAGTCCGTACATTCACCCATGGTGTCAAGCACGTTTGTTTGTACATGTGTTGCCATCATCATTTTCACACCTTTTCTTTTCTACTTGAGTCCTTGGTATCAGCTCATTTCCCTCCTCCCCCACCTTCTCTCCTCATGAACCCTTGATAATTTATAAATTATTACTGTATTTTCATGTTGTACACGGACTGCTATCTCCCTTCACCCACTTTTCTGTTGTCTGCCCCCCACTGGGAGGGGGTTATATGTTGATCTTTGAGATCGGTTTCCCCTTTGTCAGTATTATCCATTTTGTATGTCTTCACTTTTCTCCCTAGTGACTGGTGAGAGAACAAAACACAATGCAGGCGATCAGACACCTTTTTAGAATCCAATACTTATCAGAGGGTCCCATGAACAATTCCTGTCCCCAGGGAGTCTGGGAGCATTTTTGTCCCCGTTCAAATTCTGGGCAGGTTTTCATTAGTCTCGCTCTTGTGATCATAAAAGACAATTTTCATCACAAGGCAGCTTCCAGGAGTGTTCGTTAAACTTGGCTACCTGCTTGGGTTTGCAGATCTAGATCCATTCATTTTTGAGGGTTCTCAGGGTGGTCCAAGTGATGAGGTGCTCAAGTGCCACCAAGAGACTGGCCCTTCAGAACACCCCCCCCCCCCACCTGCTGCGAATCTCCTGTCCGGCTGCCCCTGCTAGGTTACAGCCTGGACAGCCTAGGGAACAGATCCACTCGGCACTGATGAGGCGCCCAAGAGTCTGGCTGAATGGACTGGATGGCAGTTTACAGCAGTGACTAAAAGTGACAGACTTCATTTCTCCAGACAGTTTTTAGATGCAATCCCGGATTGGGCTTTTATTCGTTCCTTTAGGAAGCTAGACAACAAAAATCAAGAAACGGTCTCTAGCAGATTCCTCTTTCAGCAGCTGTGTAATTGGATTCATTGCTATCTGGCCCAGGCTCCACAAATGTGCTAGCGTTCCTGGGCAGCCAGAGAATGACCTTTCTTTCCGAGACGATTGGCGTGTGGGAACGACCGGCCAGGGACGAGGTCCCTTTCCCTGAGAGGTGTTTGTAAGGATTAGTTCCATGTCAAATGTCAGTCCTTGATCCTTCATAGTTGCAGTTCCCTGTCATTCCGGATTAGATGAGAACCATTGACAGATAGGACACTTTAGACAGAGCAAACCTTGGTTGCCTGAGAAATGCGTCTCATAATCACTTGACCAAAGGGGAGACCACCTTCTTAGTGAACGTATGAAATTAATGGGGAAGCTGAAAAATGTGAGTGCCCTGAGTCTCAAAATCTCAGGGGTTCTGTGAGAGTCCGATGCTAATAATTTTAAGAATACACAATTGAAAGTCACATAGAGTTTACGAGCAGAGATAAAAAAAATAAAGGGCTTCTTTCCTTGTCTGTCAGAAAACGAAATATTAAATTCAGCATGGAGACTATCCAAATAAGGAACCGCAATTACATGCCCTTCTTCAGTCTGTGTAATTCTCTTTTCATTGGATTGGGCGGGGGTGGAGGTGGGATGGGCTGTCAACAATCTGAATCCATCAAACTTCATGGATATGTGAAAAATTGGCATGCTCACATTTAGTTTCGGCATCTAGTCAAAACTGGTATTGTAATGGCTTTCCTAAACTGTCTCCTTTTTTTTTTTTTTTTTTTGGTAAAACCACGTCACTCTGGCTGTGGAGTTCTTTGGTGGGACACATAGTTGACCCACTCTGCTGCTGATCAAAAGCTTTAAAATGTTTTTAGACCACAAAACTGTGGTCAGCATGTAGAAATGTTCTGCAGTCCCCTCGTGGTGCCCTTCTCTTATATCCAGCTCCTGCTTTCCCAGAAGACTGCAGCTCACAAAGGAACCGGCAAGAAAGCCAACAGATAAGACTACGGCTTTTCTTTTCTTCTTTTTTTTTTGCATCACTGCTCTCCGGTGATGGGAGTAGGAGGCCCAGCCCCACTGCTGGAATTGAACCTCCGTCCCAGTGGGCCGCAGTCCCACGCACAACCACTACGCCACCGGGGCTCAGCCCAAGAGTACGGCTTTTCAAGTCCAAGTTCATAGACATAGGATAGTAAAGCAAAATAGACTCAGGGACTGTTAGGATGAGAAGAGTATTTCAGCCACTGAGGAGAAAATAATAAAATAAGGCAAAGAGCAAATGGCCTCTTTTCTGTTTGCTTGACAAATAGCAGAATAATAAAATCTGTGCAGTTGTATGTAGTTTTTGTTGTACGATTTATGTGTATGTGTCTGATGCATTATAATTGTTTTGTTGTTGTTCCTGAGTTCTAGGACATTTATAGAAATTGCTGACAGCCCTAAATAATCCATTATTTTAAAATAGGCAAAGATCATAACATTGAATCAAAACTGAAAATACTTAGTTTTTGATCATAAAAGCTGGTAAAGATTTACACAAGAATATTTTAAGTGTTTTAATCTGTGTAATTAATTAGGATGATTTCTATGGACACAAGCAAATATCTTTTATTCTGGCATAAATTGGAAAGGGAAGTATGTTTGTTCATTTGAGAAAGGTTTACTGATCACATTTCCAAACAGCTTCCTCGTGAGTACAGTAAGGATGTTGCTTTTGCTAGCTGTTTATACAGCTTAGCTCTCACCTCGTGGGGACTCCTGCACAATAGCTTCAGACCCGTGAGATCCAGAGGAAAATCATGTGAACAATTTTCAGTAGTATGTCTCTTTTCTGTCCTAGTCCTGTACATCATCAAAGCCACAACCAAACCCCTGCATGTATGTTAGTTGGCGGGGACTTGAACTCAGGTTTCCTATATGGAAAGGGAGAATTTCACCACTAAACCATGACTGCTCATAAGTGTATTGCCAGTAGATAGATCATGGAGCTAATTGTTTCCTCATTCACATCCAGGCGCTTAGTGTTTGTTTCATCAACTATTAGGAAATATATGAAGCTTCACTCTGAATGAACCTTGAGGTAATTCAGAGTCCAAGAGGGGAAGGGGTTATCCTGTAGTTTCTCCAGTCACTCAACCATTGTCTCCCCACTAGGGGAAAGGGTTGCCATGGACTAACCCAAGGGCTGCTCTGTAAAACAGGTAGGAGAGGGAGCCAATGGAAATTGAGGAGGCCCTATTGATGTCCATTACTTAAAAAAAAATCATTTTATTGGGGTCTCTTACAGGTTTTGTCACAATCCATTCATTGTATGTCAAGCACATTTGTACATTTGTTGCAGCTCTCTTCGTTCTCAAAGCATTTGCTTTCTACTTAAGACCTTGGTATCAGCTCCTCATTTTTTCCCCTCCCACCCCGCTCTCCCTCCCACATGAGCTGCTTGATAATTTATAAATTATTATTATTTTGTCATATCTTACACTGTCTGATGTCTCCCATCACTCACTTCCCTGTGGTCCACACTCCAGGGAAGAGATTATATGTAGAACCTTGTAATGGGTTTCCCTTTTCTACCTGACCCTTCCTCCACCCTCCTGGTATTGTCACTCTCACCACTGGTCCTGAAGGGATCATTTTTCCTGGACTCCCCATGTTTCTGGTTCCTATCTGTACATCTTCTGGTCTAGCTGGATTTTTAAGGTAGTTTTGGGATCATGATAGTCAGGGGTGAGGGGTGGGGAGGAGAAGAAGTGTTGAAGAACTAGAGGAAAGTTGTATGTATCGTTATTGCTACACTGCACCCTGACTGGTTCGTCTCCTCGCCGCAACCCTTCTTTAAGGGGATGTCCATTACCTACAAATGGACTTTGGGTTCCCAATCTGTACTCTCCGTCATTTACCATGATATAATTTTTAGTTAATTCATGGCTGATACCTAATCCCTTTGGTATTTGGTGGTTACACTGGCTGGTGCGCTTCTTCCATATGGTTTTGTTGCTTCTGAGCTAGATGGTTGTTTATTCACCTTTAAGCCTTTAAGACTCCAGACACTACTATATCTTTTGATTGCTGGGCACCATCAGCTTTCTTCACCACATTTGCTTATGTACACATTTGTCTTCAGCGATTGTGTTGGGAAGGTGGAAGTCATGGAATGCTAATTTAATAGAACAAAGTGTTCTTGCGTTGAGGAAGTACATGAGTGGAGGCAAATGTTCATCTGCTGCCTTAATACTGAAGCTATACATGTATGCATGTAGATCTATTTCCCCATCATCATATGTAAATATATTTACCTATGTACTTGACTGTATATAGACACCTATAAGTACCCTTTACCTTCAATTTCTTTCCTCTAGGACCCTAGGTTGGTCAACACCACCTCCTTTTCCCTCACCTCTCCCTCTCCCATGTCCCCCCAGAACCATTGGTCCTGTTGTTTCCTCTCCAGACTGATCATCCAGCCTATCTTATATAGATAGACCTACAGAGATAATAATATTCACAAAAAAGTTATAGCAAGATGAAGCAACAAAAGAAAACAAAACAACAACAAAAGAACACCAAATGTCTAGAAACAATATATAAAAAATAAAAAAATAATTTACAAAACTGTAAATAGTTCAAAGTCTGTTGACCTCTAGGAGTATTCCTTGGTTGAGTTGGATGGGGTGCCATACTCTGGCCACAAAGTCTATCCTTGGCACTCCCTTGGGATCTCCATGTTCTGCCTGTTCCCACCGCCACACTGTGTTCCAAGATGTGATTGCAGCATGACGGCATGGATCAGGATACTACTGGTGGTTTTTGAAGGCTGGACCCCAATCCCAACTATGTGGATATCCACTCCTCCTCCAGAAGAATTTATTTTAGAGGGTAGCACTGAAGCTGCAGCTCTAGGAGAAGGACATGTCTCAAGATTGCACACGGGAGCAAATGAAGGGGGAGGAAGAGAGAGTGGAGCACATCCTGGCACCTTGAGAGTGATATCTCTGTTCAGAACAGCCAATGCACAGAGAAGACCATATGACCGACCCCTCTATGAGACATAATGCCCCTGGTTGAACCATGGCCCTATTGACGGCAACACTGGGACACGGTGTTGGGAATGTGCCAGGTCTGACGCCACCACACGGAGGCAAAACACTAAGGGCTTGCAGCAGAGCAGCAGGGGGAGCAGAGCATGAATTATTATTTTTTAAATCATTTTATTGGGGGTTTGTTCAACTCATCACATTCCTGGCTTATTTTGCTTCTCTTTATTCTGTCGTCTGTGCGGCTGAGGGTGGGGATATTGTAACAAATTATTTCTATTCATCATTACCTCTCATTGCACACGTTATTGTTCATGTAATCCATGTGATAGTTCCAGTAAGTAGATACTATTGTCACAAAATATGCTCTGATGCTCTTAGCTAACAAAGGCAGAACTCCCTTGAAAATGTGTTATATAAGCCCATGTTTGTTTGTTTGTTTTCCTTTTGTGCTCTTAAGGTTATAAACTAATTCAAATGTGTAAAGAAAATAATATGGCGCAAAAGGATAACTTCTCAAGGGTTGGAAGACCTAAGGATTTATACATATTTTAACAAGCAGGCACTCCAAAAGTACTTTTATAGAGTTCCTACTGTGCATTAGGTTCAGGTTAGGTGCTAGTGGTGGAAGATAGATGTGTCCCCTCAGGGGTTTAAGATCCCTTGCATCCCTCTAGGGTAAACATTGAGCAGGTAACCTCAAGCCCAATGATTTAACCCCACCAGCCACTCCTTGGGGAAAGATGGTGCTGTCTGCTCCTGTGAAAATATACAGTCCTGGAAACCATGTCCGGGTCACTGCGAGTTGGAATTGCTATGGTGGTGTTTTCTGTTTGTTTTTGATGGGGGGATAGAGGCTAGGAATCATTAAGTTATTACATGCATTATTAAAAATTGTATCACTTTTCTATAGTAAAATCTGATCAGACCGAGGAAAGGTGATCAGAAATTTTTACTGATAAGGCCACATTTGGGTAATCTTGAAGGATGAGTTTGAATTCATTGGCAAAGGGGAGTAGGAGGAAGCATGGCCAGAGGGAGCATTGTGTTGAAGTGAGCTCCCTCGTTGTTGGGGCATAGAGAGAATGCCGGAAAGCAATGCAAGAAGAGACTGAGATGAGGATCTGCCTAAAGTTCTGGTTGACATTAAGAATGTTTAATATTGTGTTAAACATTTGAGGAAGGTGCTGAAGTAATATATTATCAGAGCTATCTTGGCAAATAAGTATAGTTTTCATTCTTTTAAAAATACTTTATTTGGGGTTAGTACAACTCTCATCACAATCCATGCATACATTGTGTCTAGCACGTTTGTATGTATGTTGCCATCATCATTCTCAAAACATTTTTCCCCACTTCAGTGAGTCATTGGTATCAGCTCATTTTCCAGCTCCCTCCCTGCCACCTCCTATGAACCCTTGATCATTTTCAAATTAGTAATATTTTGTCATGCCTTACACTGTCTGATGTCTCCCTTCACCCCCTTTTCTGTGTCCGCTCCCCAGGAAGGGGGGTTTATATGTACATTATTGTGATCTGTTCTCCTTTTCTTCGCCACCTCCCACTACCCTCCTGGTATCTGTACTCTCATTATTAGTCCTGAGAGGTTTATCTGTGCTGGATTCTCTCTGTTTCCAGTTCTTTTCTGTACCAGTGTATAACCTCTGATGTAGCTGGAGCTGTAAGGTAGAATTGAAATCATCATAATGGGGGGAGAGGAGAAGCATTAAAGAACTAGAGGAAAGACGTGTTCTATCGGTGCTACACTGCACCCTGATTGGCTTGTCTCCTCCCCTGACCCTTTTGTAAGGGGATGTCCAATTGCCTATAGATGGGCTTTTCTTCCACTCCGCACTCCCCATCATTCAGAATGGTAGGATTTTTAGTTCTTTGGTGCCAGATACCTGATCACATTGACAACTGAAAATAACAAAGGCTGGTTTGCTTCTTCCATGTGGGCTTTGCTGCTTCTGAGCTAGATAGCTCGTTTACCTTCAAGTCTTTAAGACTCCAGACACTATGTCTTTTGGTAGCAGGGTACCATCAGCTTTCTTCACCACATTTGCTCATGCACACATTTGTTTTCAGCAATTGTGTCGGGATGGTGAGCATCACAGAATGTCAGTTTAATGGAAACAAGTGTTCTTGCACTGAGAAAGTACTTGAGTGGAGGTCCAATGTCTGTCTGCTACCTTAGTAATAAACCTATAAATATATGCATACAGATCTATTTTCCCATCATATATAAATGTATTTATATATTATATGTGTATTTAGACTTCTATAAATGCCCATTGCCACTTCATTTTAAGCCCCTTATTTCTTTTTGCTTTCCTCTTGTCACACTATCATGCTCAGCCTTCATTTGGTTTTCAGTACCTCTTCTCATTTGTTGTCCCCTTGTCCCTGGGTTTGTTAACACCACTTCCTCTCCCCCACCTTCCCCTTTTCCTTGTCCCCTCCCCCCAACCAACAATCCGTTGTTTTCTTCTCCAGATTGTTTATCCAGCTTATCTAGACCTGCAGAGATAATATGTCAGAGCAAAACAAAGCAACACAACAACAACAAAACTAATGACAAAATAGAAAAAAAACAGAGAGAAAAGCCTGTAAGTAGATCAAGGTGTGTTTGTTGACCTTTAGGAGTGTTTTATTTTAGGGTGCCACGCCCTAGCCCCAAGTCTATTTTTGGTATTCCCTCAGACTTTCTTGCTCTAGTCCCTTTACTGTTCTGTTGCATGCCCTTAGTGTTTTGCCTTGGTGTGGTGGAGTCAGATCGGGCGCACTTCCCACACTATGTCTCCAGGTTTGTCCCCTGTAGGGTTATCGGTCAGTGAAGGATGTGTATCTCGTAATGAGATGAGCCCTATGATCCTCTCTCTGCATTGGCTGCTCTGAGCAGGGATATTGTCCTCAAGGCTTGGTGGACCAGGGTGTGCTCCACTCTCTCTTTCTCCCCCTTCATTTGCTCCCATGTGCTCTGATCAGACATGTATCCTCTCCCTGAACTCTAGCTTCATTTCTGTCCTGTGAAGATAATTCTTCTTGGAGGATGGAAGGGAGAGGGGATTGTTCATGTAGTTGGGATTGGGCCCGACCCCTTAGACCTCTGTTGGTTCCCTGCTTCATGTTGGTATGTTGCATGGCATCTTGGAGCACCGGGTTGACATTTAAGTATAGTTTTTCTGTACTTCAGAAAACATGTATTCTTGCCTCAAAGTTCTGCATCAGCTATTTAAAACAATCAAATCGCCTGCCAGAAAGTCCATTCTGACATGTAAGAACTCATTCGACCAAGAATTGATCCATTGGGCTTCTGAGACTGGACAGCCTTCCTGAAGGAGACAGTCTCACCTTTCTCCCGCAGAGCAGGAGAAACTACCCTTTAGGATAACTACTCAGCATTTACACACTGTCATCAGGATTCTTGCTTCTGCTACAGTGTAAATTGTATTCATTCGTTGTTTTCCATGCTTGTAGATAATTTAAACTAAAAAAAAAAAAAGCCATTTTTTTAAATCATGAATTAGGTGAGGGAGGGTCCTTTATTTCAGATGATTTTGATATTCAACAATTTACATAGGTTCTCAAATCTCTTAAGAGTTTGTCCCGTTCCTCATTCTTTTATTGTTTTATTTTCTCTTCTTTGTCTTTTAGAACTTATCTTCCTCTTCACCCTAGTACCCCACCCTCAAGTCTATTGTCTACATAGTAGTCTAGTATATTACATAGTAGTCTGATATATTGCTTCTTCCCCCCCCCCCCCCAAAAAAAAAAAATCTCAGGAACCGAAGTCTCTCTCACTTTTTTGTAATCATTTTATTGGGGACTCATACAACTCTGATCACAATCCATACATTCATCAATTGTATGCAAAGCACGTTTGTACATTTGTTGCCACAATCATTCTCAAAACATTTTCTTTCTACTTATGCCCTTGGTATTGCCTCCTCATATTTCCCCTCCCTCTCTGTTACCCCCTCCTTCATGAACCCTTGATAATTTATAAATTATTATTGTGCCTTATTGTATACTGCCCGATTTCTCTCTTCACCCACTTCCCTGTTGTCCGTATCCCAGGGAGGAGGTTATATGTAGATCACTATAATGGATTCCCTCTTTCTACTCCACCTTCCCTCCACCCTTCCAGTATTGCCATTCTCACCACTAGCCCTGAAGGGTTCATCTATCCTGGATTCCCCTTGTTTCAAGTTCCTCTCTGTGTCAGTGTACATCCTCTGCTCTAGCCAGATTTGTAAGTTAGAATTGGGATCATGATAGTTGGGGGGCAGGAGGGGGGGAGGAGGAAGCATTTAGAAAATAGAGGAAAGCTTCATATTTCATTGTTCCTACGCTGTACCCTGTCTGGCTCTTCCCCTCCACAGGATTCTTTGGTGAGGAGATTTCCTGTTACCTATAGATTGGGCTTTGGGTCCCCAATCTGTACTCCCTCTCATCTATAATGATATAACTAAAGTCTCTTTTTTCGGTGTGAAAGAAAACCCTTATCTTGATTTTCTTTCTTTTATAACAATGGTCCAATAAAATATTTGTCCTTTCGTGATTCACTTCACTCACCATAATGCCCTCCAAATCTATCCACTGTGTGGTCTTTCACATTTTCACCATCATTTTTTAATGATGCATGATAATCCATTATGTGTATGTCCCAAAGTTTATATATCCGTTCTTCCCTGATGGACATTCAGGTACTTCTTTCTTTTGTATTGCTATTGTAAACCGTGCTGCGTTTAGCATGGATGTTCATTTACCTTTTCGTGCTAAGAGTCTCACTTCTTCAGGGTATATATCAAGTAAAGAGATTTCTGGGTATATGTTATTTCTATTTCCCATCGTTTGAGGAAATGCCATACCACGGTTGGGTAGGAGGTCAGCAAGTGAGTGGCTTTTTATTTGGTTCTTCTTAAGTAATGCTTTGCTTATCTTGGATTTCTTTCCTTCCTCTTTAAAGTTGGTAACTTGTTTTTCCGTTTCTTTAAGAATGATGCTGTGCTATGGATCGGAATTGCATTATATTTAATCTAAACTCTTTATATCCCTTTGTCATTTGAATTTACATGTGGAATAATAAAAGGAAAGGCACATAGGTTTCCCTGACTATTTTGCCACAAAGGCTCTGTTGGGAAAGTAGTGGTGTTTGGAGAAAGATGAGGCTGTTTGCTGCTGGGTGATTTGCAACCTAGGAAACCCAATTTAGGTTTTGCGTCATCATCAACTTGATAGCAACTGGTTTGGCTTGGGTTTATTTAGTCAAAGAGTAATTGATTGATTATATCCCATACTGAAGTCAGTCCAGGGACATCAAACTTTCAGAAAATAGAGAAGTGATGTTTATCAATTAATTTATTGGGGGGTTAGGATTCAGTGATTTAACACATTCTCACCAGGATTCTTATCTTGTTGGAGTTGCACTTCTATCCTTTTTATTTTTATTTATAACTAAAAATTAGGAAGAGGCAAACCTTTATTTTAATGTACTACTGGATCTTGCAATATAAAAAGAGAAATGTGTCCACCCATTGTGGCAGTCATGTACTTATGTTAATTTTATGATTGAAATGTAGGGGTGGAGTCTGGCCTGTTAATCTAGAGATAGCCATTTAGTAGCCGATGAGGCCTCAATGTGGGCATGGCTTTCTCCTGAGACTCCTGGGAAATCTCATGATATTTCCCTCGTGAAGATGAGAAGTTATCTCCCCCAGTTGTTGGGAGTTAGTCTCAGAGATGATTAACCACAGGCAACACAGAATGGCGGCATCTGGGAGGCTGGAGTAGCCGGTGGAGAAACCACATGGCTTAGCCCTGATGGAGCGGACCTCTGAGGCTGGTGCAGCCACATGGAGGCCTCTTCCAGCGATGAGTTGCTTCTGCCACCATGGAATGCTGTTGATGGACCCTGAGTCCTGGAAGCGAGGAGGCATGGGGAGACCCCTGTCGGTGCCGGGACTCTGTAGCCACTCACCTGTGACTTCGTGAGTCGGAAGGAGACTTTATGGACTGATTTCGGGCATATGGGTTAATATCTGACTTGTGACTTTGAGCTGGACTGGGCTGGGATGTTTCCTCAATCTTCTGTTCCCCTTGAATATAAACCCATTCCTCATATCCAGATGCATGGCTTTGAAATTTGCTCCTCTAGTCTATTTGGACTAACACACCCATTAATTGTTTAAATATTATAAATGAAGCCTTCAAGTAAGTTAAAATCAAAGTGGAATTTAGGTCGTCAGATTCATCTCCGTTTAAAAGGTGGGCTACTTAGTCGTGTAAGCATTTGATCGATGGTAAAGTAAGGGTAGAAGGTTGTCAACTTGGCCACTCCCCTAAAAGAGACTCATGCATGCATGCCCGCATGCACGTGCTCCACTTGCCCCACTTTTGTTCCCTTCTACTTCGGTTGACTTCCCTGGCTGAAAATGTAATAACTTAAAAAAATTAAAATCTTGTAGTCAGGTGCCCTTGAGTCGGGTCTGACTCATAGTGGCCAAATCAATGTCCCAAGGGCAGAAACACTTCCGGTGCCAGCCACCTGTGCCACTTCCTCACCAGTGTCCCTGTGCCCGAGCCGCAGGGCTGTTGACCAGAGGCCTGTGCTGCATGCTACGCAGCCGCTCCTCAAACGATCTGCTCCCCTTAAAGACGTGCTGATTTTGTTCCGGGCTCTCTCTGTGCCGTCTTCACAACTGTCCCTGTAATTGAGCGCGTTGTCGTTTCCGCAAGGTGGCGACCCAGAACACTCTGGGGGCAATTCCACTCTGTCCTCTAAGTCACCCTGCGTGGGGATTGACTGGAATTGTTTTTCTCTTTTTAAAATCACTTTATTGGAGACTCTTGCAACTCTTATCACAATCCACCCCTTCATGCATCCATTGAATCAAGCATGTTTGTGCATTTGTTGCCATCATCATTCACAGACCGTTTTGCTTTTTATTTTGGGCCCTTGGTGTCAGCTCTTCATCCCCCACCCCCACCTCCCTCACCCACGATAATTTATAAGTAACATGTCTTATACTGTCTGACGTCTTTCTTCACCTCCTTCTCTGTTGTCCGTCTCCCAGGGAGGAGGTTATATGTAGATCACTGTGATCCGTTCTCCCTTTCTTCCCCTACTAGAATGGGTTTTAACTTAGTTCATTGGGCAAACATCTTTATTCTTTTTGGCTTTGTGTAACAGGCACTATCCATTGCTTTCCACTAATGACAGGTGGTGGGCAATATGTGATTTCTGGAATGAAATGTTCAATGGTCCTTCAGCAGAGCCCATTATTCCTCCATTATAGTGGGGTCAAACCCAGCTCCTGAAGGTCAGGGCATGATCTGTGGAGAGCTATTATTAGAGGCCTTGACTAACGGACAGCTGTTCCTTGCAGTATTTCTGGCTCACACATTCTTTCATACCACTCGCCTGTTCTGTCCAGGAGACTCAACAGTTTGGCAGAACTGATAATTGTATACATACTTTGAAGACCCCTATAGGTTACATAGACACATTCAGGTACTGCGTTCTCCAGATTGGTAAACTTAGAATCAGTTTGAAATACTAGCATTTTTACTTTGACATATTAAATATAAGCAGTCATTCCTTTTGGGGAATAAGGGTGGGAGCAGGGTCTCTAACTCAGAGATCTCCTACATGGTGCCACTGAAGTGTGAGGATCATGCCGGTGGGACCCTCCGAGTCTAGACTTGAAAATGAAAGCTGCAGCAAATCCACCTGACTTGGCCCTTCAGAACCCATTCTCTGCCTGCTCATCACGAAAACCATGCGACTGTGACAGAGTCTGTGGGACTTGGCGTGCACGGGGGTGTGTTCTCACAGGGTCAACTGCTGAGTTCCAGCATTGAATCATTTCTATCATACTTTGGACCCTGGCCCATGAGGAAGATACTGCTGAAAATTGGCGTGGAATATTCTTATGTAATTTTGGAAGAAATTAAAATGTGTCCCTTTATTCAGAAGTTATGTATGCATTTATAAGTCACTGTGTCAGGTTCTGGGAATCTGATGATGAAGTCATTGGTCTCGCCCTGCAGCCTGGGGACAGCTGACGTCATAGTGAGGTGGATGCTGAGGGGAAAGCGTAACAAGCTGCCTGCCTGAGGAGTTGGAGACTTTTCCTTGGAATTTGTTCTAGAGATTTTGCAGGGAGGGCACGTGAACCCAGGGAAGATGCCCTAGATGTAGGAGTCAATGGAATGATGATTTCTTCATCGTAAGAGAAAAAACAACATAGGTATGCAAGCCCTTTAGGCTTCATTTTTTTTTTTTTTAAGAAATGGAAGATTTTGCCATGAGTAGCATTTTTCTTGAGGGGGGCGGAATTGGCTAGTTTCTGCATTTTGATTTTTCTCTTATGAATTCTAGAGATCAAAATGGGAGGGATAGGATAAAAAGCAGCAGTTATTGGAGGAGTAAAAGGATATTGTCGTTAAAATATTGGCTTTTTTTTGTTTGTTTCTTTGTCTCAACACTAGGTAAAGTTGGACAAGTTATCGGTTCAGGATTCAGGACATGAGTTTAGATATAAGATCAACGACTTTAATTATGTTCTTCAGTGTAGACAATAGGTCAGAAATAGGCAAACTAAGGTAGCTGTTAAATAGTTGAGGGTTTACAAGGAAACTTTTTCAGGAGCTGTAGGCTCCTGAAGCTGCCTTTGGTTGGGTCAGTTACTTCTCCATGTTCACTGCTGATGTTCCACTAGCCTCCCCTGTAAAGGGACTGTTCTCAGAGTTGGAGGTATCCTTTTTGCTTAATACATTTTTCAGTTCGTAAAATTAACTTCGGAGTCTGGTTTATGATTTCATAACCTAGTGCATTGCTCTGCATACAGTATATACCAACAACATACTGACCCGAATATTTCAGGTAAACCTTACGGTATAATTGTCATTGAGCCTGTTCCAATTATCTGACATCTTTCTGAATCAACATTCAGAGTTACATCTGATTTTTTCTTTTCTTTTCATATTCACCTTTTAATTTCCACTTTAATTTTTGCCACAGTGTTCCTTCCCACTGTTTGGCGTTATTGCTTTTATTTTTTAAGTCATTTTATTGAGGGCTTGTACAACTCATCACAATCCATGAAGCACCTTTGTTCATTTGTTGCCATCATTCTCAAAACAATTTCTTTCTACTTGAGCCTTTATATCATCTCCTCATTTCCCCCCCCTCCTTCCCTCAACCTTGGTAATTTATAAATTATTATTATTTTGTCATGTTTTACACTGTCTGAGGTCTTCCTTTATCCACTTTTTGTTGTCCATCCCACAGGGAGAGAGTTATATGTAGATTCTTGTGTTCCGTTCCCCCTTTCTACCCCAACTTCCTTCCACCCTCCTAGTATTGCCCCTCTCGCCAGTGTTTCTAAGGTTTGCATCTGTCCTGGATTCCCCGTGTTTCCAGTGCCCATCTTCCAGCTGTATTTGTAAGGTGTAATTGGGATCATGATAGTGGGTGATGGGTGGGGGGACAGTGTAGGAAACATTAAAGAACTAGAAAAAAGTTGCATGTTTTATCATTCCTTATAGTGCACCCTGACCGACCGGCTTGTGTACTCCCTGCCCACTATTAATTATGTTCATGTAATAGTTTTATTCTTAAATCTATTTAAACTTGTTCTCTCTCTTTGCCCCAACTTATTAGTTCCTTTGGTTTAATCATCCATGTCTGCTGTACTCGATTGTTACCCTTAGAACTCTGTGAGCCACAAAGCGAAACTGATGAGGATTTTACAGCCCTGGAGATTTTCCTCCTGGTTCACTACCAAGAAAGTGTTATAGTACATAGACCTGATAAATCATTTTGTAGGGCTTTCTATTTTTTATCTGAAAGATTGGCCACGATTGTGAGCATGGAGTTTCTTGTTAATATCAAGAATATAGGAAACATACAGTATTATAAGCATGTAAGACATCCAATTTAAAAAAAATTTCAGTGTTACCGCTGGCATTTAATAAATGTGGCATTGTATTTTTAGCAAATTGACTTCTCCATATAGAAGATTCATTCATCGAAAATTTCACTTCTGTAAATTTTAATTGCCTGTGCTGGAAGCTGACTCAAATTACTCAGCACCTGCCGCTGTGTGTCTAGCATTGTCCTACAGGCCGTACATCTGTGAAGTCATTAAAACAGCACAGCAGGTTTGTAAAGTAGGAAGGCTTTCCTCCATTTTACCAAGGAGAGATGGAAGCCGGGGGTGTTTAAGGCCGCCTAGTTATTAAAGGCTTAAAGCTGTGATTTGATTCCCATCTGTCTAACTCTAACGACAACAGGGTCACTCTCTGAAGATGAACAAAGGGGTAGATTAAGCCCTCATTTTAGATTTAGAAATTGATTTGTGTGAAAAATGAAGCCCCGGCAGTTGCCTGAGAGGGTCGTCTGTTGAGGGGGGACAGTGCCGTTTGCTACTAGTGTCCTTTGGGGTTGAGTGCCTGGTTTTTGTCTCTGTCAGGAGGGGTGGACTGATCACCAAACATTTGGCTGTTACATACAAGGGCAAGTCCATTCTATAAAGGAGGCATTGTGGAAAGTAAATCCATGCAGGCCAAAATGTGTATATTTCTCCAGGCTTGTTTGAGGCACAACTGGATAAAATCAAGTGATTCTTAGCATTTGTTCAGGGCCCTGGTTCCCAGTCAGTGTGGAGTCCAAAGTCTACCACTGGCCCCTGCCCTTCAATTCCTGTTATACACCACACCTTTGATACT
Source organism: Nesogale talazaci (assembly GCA_004026705.1). Taxonomy (NCBI): domain Eukaryota; kingdom Metazoa; phylum Chordata; class Mammalia; order Afrosoricida; family Tenrecidae; genus Nesogale; species Nesogale talazaci. The sequence continues at coordinate 25,996 of PVJH01010989.1, forward strand.
TGCTCAAAGTTTACTTCTATGATAGCCTCTTTGTTTGATTTCTCGCTTCTTTGCTACTTCCTAAGTATTGCCCATCAGAGCACATTTTTCATTAGAGATTCTACCATTGAATGTTATCTTACTTTGTGCTGTTTTCATTTACATATGAATTGCAAAGTGAAAAAAATTGTATAAGAATGAAAAAACTGATCAATGACAGGAGTATTGGAGGTGTCCATATTGGGTTTGAATACAGGATAGAATTAAGGAAATACGAGTGATGGAATATATATGTATGCAATTTGTGGTGGAGTATATATAAGTATGCATGTGTGATAAAATGACATGTTTTCAATAATATAGATAATCATACCTTGCTAATTTTGCTGGAGCATGGAGTGTACAATGTACTATAAACACATAAGATGTAATCTGTAGGAGCAATTGGATCAAGTTTACTAAAATTATATCCTTGTAAATGGGGGAGTATATATTGGGGACCCAAAGCCCATCAATAGGTGAAGCGACATCCTCTTCCAGAGGGGTTGCAGGGAGGAGGTGAGCAAGTTAAGGTGCAGTGTAATAGCAATGAAATCTTCAACTTTCCTCTAGTTCTCAAATGCTTCCTCCCACCCACTATCATGCTCCCAATTCTACCAGACAAATCCAGCTAGAACAGGGGATGTACACTGGAGTTGGAAACATTGGGAATTTAGGATAGATGATCCCTCAGGACTAGTGGTGGGACTGGTTTTACTGAGAGGGTAGAGGGATGGTGGAATAGAAAGGGAGAATCAATTTCAGGGATCTCTATATAACTTCCTCTCTGGGGCACGAATAACAGGGAAGTGAGTCAAGGGACATATTGGACTGTGTATGATAAGAAAATGTAATAACAATTTGTAAATTATTAAGGGTTCATGGGGCATGAGGAGTTGGGAAATATGGGGAGCTGATACTGGGGGCCTAAGTGGAGGGAGGATGTTTTGAGAGTGATGATGGCAACAAGTGTGCAAATGTGGCCTGTATACAATTGATGTGTGTATGGATAAAATGATTCATTAAAAAAAAAAGGAGGGGGAAAGAGGAGCTTATACCAAGGGCTCAAGTAGGAAATAATTTGGAAATGAAGATGGCAACATGTGTACCAATATGCTTGATACAAATGATGTATTGAATGTTATAAGAGATGTAAGAGCCCCGAATAAAATTATTTAAAAACAAAGCAAAAATAAATATACAATAGGAATGAACACTATGCCAATACCTGGCCTTGTTGTTAATGACTTTTTTACTTTTCCCCATCTACTATCCATCTCCAGTCCATGCTGTGTCTAATTTTTATCTGAAGACTAATAAGCCGCCAAAGATTTGATTAGTGGCGTCCTGGAAACTTGATTTGCATTTCCTGGTTTCATTGTCTTATAGTTACACTCACAAAGTCCTAAGTCCATGGTATGACTTAAAAGATACTTTTCAGGAACTTAAGCCGTGGTCTTACAAGAGGAACGCAAACCAGTGTCACTTTATACAAGCTCACACAAACATAATATTTGTAGTAATGTAAGACTGATGAAAAACAACTGAGTCATATTTTGTTAATTATTTAAAGATATTGACTTTTAAGCACAGCACATTGATTTATTTAAATTTTTTGTCATTTCATTGGGTGCACTTATAGTTATCATAACACTCCATAGTTCAATTGCTACCACAACCAGCCTCAAAACATTTTTTCTTCTTGAATTCCTTGATATCAACTCTCCTTTATCCCCACTATCCCTCTCTTAATCTACTACCCAAGAGTGTCCTTTTCCTCCCCATCATAGCTTTTTTTAACCTTATTTTACACAATCCATTATATCTATTCACTTACAATTCTGTTAGTCAATCCCAATGAGTGGGGTGATTCAAGCTCCCTATTCTTCCCGTGCCCCCAGGGAACATGACTCTGTTACTGTTCTAAAGGATCATCTCTTGGCTTTCATGTAGGGAACGATCTTATATGTAACAAATGAACCTATGCAACTCTGACATGATTCATGAGGTAAAACAAGTAAAAACCATAGTAGTCTGGGCAGGAAATACTAGTGAAAGAGAGGAGAGGTATACAGTTCATCAGTGCTATACCACCCAGCATATTTAGAGACAGTCATGCTTTAAATAAATATATAAATTCTTGAGTGGAATTCTCGATTAGAAAGAATGTACATTTTTGAGGAGAGCCCATAAAAGATAATTTAATAAAATTTAAGCAAACAACAAAAATGACTGTGAAGAGTAGTAGGATAGTAGGCATCACTTCAACAAACAGACTTTCTCTATACTGGAAAACATCACCGCAGGGGGAAGACCTTTCAAACCTGTTTAGAAAGGCATTCAAACTCATTGAATGTGAATGTTAACAAATGCTGTGTTTCATATTTCAAATACCATCCAAGTTTCTCATCTGTGTGCTGTTATGTATTCATGTTTATGTATTTATAAATGAATGGGTAGCGTTGCGTTCGGTCTTATTTTCTAAAAGCAGATCTATTACTAGTAACTTGAATCTTTTTCTTCCTCTTTCAACAGTGTGTCCTACTCAGTACATGTATCTGAAGATTACCCAGGTATGCTTTCTTGTGTTTATTTTTATTATGGGTATATTCTGACTGCTTTAATTTTTTTTCCTCCTGGAGAGCTAAGGTGTACATAAGTATATTTCAGAATTAAACACTGGCAGGCTGAGACTGTAAGAACTGGAAACATTTCGTTGATTATCTATAATGTACTGTGAGGTACTTGTCTTAACCCCAGGAGACCATCCAGAATCAAAATAATTTTCCACGGAAAAGTGGCTTGCCTGAACCCTTGTGAGAGTTTCCATTTATATCATTAAAATTAAAATAAAGGTACTCTAAACTGGCCTAATTGATATATACACACACACACACACATTCATATAACTTAAATATTAGATGTATTTTCTGAGATCTACTCACGACCATTGAGTTGATTCTAACTCATAGTACCCTTACTGCACAGTGTGGAACTGTTCCCCGTGCTTTCTGGGCTATCAATCTTCATGGAATCAGACAGCCTCTTCACTTCACCAAGAACAGCCAGTAGGTGAGAATTGCCAATGTTCTCCTAACAGCCCAACACTTCATCCATTGTGCTCCCAGGAGGACTTTTTCATGAAAACTGTATCGTAACAGTTTCATTTTAAAGATGCGTGATATGTCCATGTTCACACTGCATGAGGAGGAAGAGCTGGCATTTGAACTCAAGAATACAGAGTCTATGGACAATTGTTCCACTGGACTGTGCTAGGTTTCTTTCATACACCGAGTTATTCTTATTTTGTGTCCTGGAATATGTCACTAGGATGACAATTTGAGTTCACTGTATATGCCTTCTCCTATAAATTAAACAGGATTATATAAATGTGTGTATGTATATATATGTACACATTTGGTTTTAATAAGTCTTATTGTCTCAACTCACGGTGCTCTCATTAGGATCCGGGATGATTAAGCTAACTAGTAAGTCACAGTAAATTGAAGATAAAAACCATTCCAAGGTAGCATTTTTTTTCTCTTCTCACAAATTATAGATGTTATGAAGAGCATAAGCACTGTAGATTTATTGTCCATTGACCGAGGACATGGTTTCTCACACAGAGGAGAACCCTAATAGAATCTGTGGTTTATTGATATATGTGGCAACAAAAAAGAAGTTATATTTTTACATGCCAACATTGCACATGGAGCCTTGGAGGTATAATGGATTAGGAGACAGCAATATGAACCCATCAGTTGTGCCGTGCGAAAAAACAAACAGGCCTCACTGTTGTTGAGTTGATTCTGAAAGGATATAGCTACCCTTTGGGTTTTTGAGTGCAGCTCTAAGGGAGTAGAAAGCTTCCTCTTTCTCCCATGTAGTGGCTGGTTTTGAACTACTCACCTTGGGCTAGTAGTCCAACGGATAATCACTATGACCACAGGTCATAGTAGCCCAATGGATAAACACTATATGACCACAGATCACAACAGGAAAAAGAGGAGGCTCTCTGCTTCCATAAAGATTTACAATCTCAGCTGAGCCCTGGTGGCATAGTGGTTGAGTGCGGGACTGCGACCCACTGGCTTGGTGGTTCAAATCCAACAGCAGCCAGATTGGGTAGCTCCCATGACCACCAGAAGGCAGTGATGCCCACCCCCCCAAGCAATCAAAAATAAAAAAAGATTTACAGTCTCAGAAACCCTAGACGCTAGTTCCGTTTTGTCCTGTTGGGTGCCAAAGGGTTGGGATTGACTCCATGCCAGTGAGTATATGTCAATTAAAAGAAAAATACATGCTCATGTAATCTTTTTTTCCTTTTATTTTTTTTTAAAAATAATCTTATTTAATTAAATTGTATTGTTGTATTGTTAGGAAGTTACTTATTGTGGTCTGACAGTGCTATAAATTGAATCCCATTAACTCTAGCCAAGTTATTCACATACCTTGTATGACCAGAATGCTATCTTCTGAATAGATAACTGTTAAGAAATTTTAATTACATTTAGGTTCATGTTTCCCATATTTAGAAGTGACTGTAATCTAATTTGATGTGCAGCAGTCTTAGTGAACTCCAGTTGCTGAAAACGAAATACCACACCTGGTTAGTGTTGGGGAGCAGAAATGGATTTTCTCTGGGTGTAGGAGTCCAGGAGGCTGAATGCAGGGAGCCAGCCCTCAGGGAGGCCTTTACTTGTATCTGTTCAGGGGAAGTTTTTCATGTCCGCAGCATTTGCATCCTGCCTCCCTGGATATCTGCATGTGTCCCGGCCTCTAACTTACCCCACTGTGGCTCAGTTGCTTATTTCTTTTATATCTCAGAAAGAGAATCACTCAGGAAAGAGTTTACACAAATTCTGATTTACTAACCTATCAAAGATTGCCCCTTCCCAATGGGATTATACTCACAGATATAAAAACTATGGTGTACAACACATATTTTGGAGGCATGGAACTAAATCTGTTGAAGGAAACATAGTAACACTCATTTCCTAAGTACTGTTTCCTTTGGTAATTTTCTTGTACATTTAACCTTTTTAGGAGACGAAATAGTAGATTTAAAAATAATTACAAATTTTCTACCACTTATTTTGTCATGAAGTATCCATGTGTGTTAAGCAAAATGTCATTTACACACGTGCTTAGTCTTTATAAAATTATCTTTTTTTTAAAAAAGTTTTATACAAAAAGTATTGTAACTAGATTTTATTGGAAGGGCCAAGATTAGAAATACTTGGAATACTTTTTGTTGATGGTTGTGTCATTTCTTTTCTTCTTTATTATGTTACTATGTTGTGATTTATAATATGTAGTATTTTCTAAGTATTTAGAAAAAAAACCCGAACACTATTTATTGTAAATATCAATTGCAGTATTGTGCCTATAATTGGAAACAGCGCCTATGTCATATCCTATGTCATTTTGATGTTACCTGTGGAGAAAGTAGGACTTTTAAGTCAAGGGGATAGAAAAAATAATCTGTAAATAAGGCCTAACTTGAGGGTAATAAAGAAACTGGTCGATTAACAGAAAATATAGAAGATGCCTCTCAAACTATGTGGACCATCTTTTTAGCGCCCTCTTGTGGCCAAGAGCTATTACACTTCCCCAGTAAGAGAGTTCTATCTGGAAATACCATATGAAAATATGGAATTGGTTATTATTTATTTTAATTTTTTATGGGATTGAAGTTCGTTGCAAGTTTCCAATAGACCATTGGTGACAAATAAAAATTTGAAAAGTGTGTTTTATATTTGATCTGCTTGCCCAAAGGAAGTTCATTTATCCTGCAGTAAACTCAAGGATGGGAAAGGTTGTTCATTTGATATGAAATCCCGCAGCAGAATTGTGACTGGGTTTTAAATGTGTGATGCAGCCTGGATGTTCGCATTTACATCAGGCCCTGTGTCAGTGCACGGCATCCCCAGTGTTTGCATTCGGGTCTAACTGCCATCCTTGTGATAGGGAGAGCCAGGCCCAGTCTGAGGTGCCTCACTTGAAGAAATTCGCTGAGATATGTAAAATAAGACTGAGGGAAGCCGTGCGCTTTGGCACAACCAATTGTATGCTTCAGTTCTGATTCCTGTTGTTTCAGGGGAAGGAATGTTAGTATATTTTTTCTCGTGTTGTTCTTTAAAGTGAACATTGCTATTGTTAAGTGCCAGTGAATTGGTAAAACTTAACAGACCCCTTCATACAGCAACAGACCCCTTCATACAGCACAATAGGACCCTTTCTGGCTTTGTGCCACTCTGCCAGCAGTTGCCTTGTTTGAGTCCATTGTTTGAACCACTGAGACATTCTTTCTTTTTCTGCCCACCCCTCTGTTTGACTAAGCCTGGTGTCCTTTACCAGGAACCGGTCCTTCCTGGTCATATGTTCCAAGTGCTTGAAAGGACTCATCGACCTCAATTCTGAGGACATTCTAACTTTACTCCTTCCCTTCCCTCCCTGGTTGGTTGGTTCTTCTGGCCACCTCTGGCATATTTTATATTCTTCGCCAGTCTCATCATTCAAAGGCACTTCTTAGTCTGCCTTAGTCTAGGAGCTCTGCTGAAAGCTGTCCAGAATGAGTGACCCTACTGGATTGGAAATGCTGGTGGCATAACTTCACAGTAATATGCAGGTCACCACTGTACAGCAGACAAGTGGTAGGAAAGGGAAAGTTAGTGCTTTGATATTTATCCCATTTTCAAATCCCTCTGGTCTGAATTTTTTTTTTGTATTCATACTTAGTCAATGAATACTTGCGGATTTTCCCCCAAATTACTTATGAAAAGAATGTTTCATTTTCCTTTTCAGAAAATTTATCTGTGTAGCCCTCATCTTGTACCAGCTAGATTCTCTATAGAGTTCGTTTTAATTGAAGAAATGAAGTCCCCAATTTTCTCCTTTAGAAGAAATCAGTGAAGCATGTTCCCATTTACTTTTAGAAAGGGATGTATAATTTCTTTATTGATTTGTCGAGCCTTCTTTGAAAGTATGAATTTTAAACCTTTTTCAAATTCCAGTTCCATTTTGGAATCTGTTGAGGCATCTACATTTTCCCAGTTCAGCAATAAGATGACAAGTCTTGTCGAACCTATTGCTTTTTGAGGGAGGAATAAGGGGGAAATTGTCTTGCTTTTCTGCCATGATTCTTCATTTCTTGTTTCACTATTTTTTAGTCACCGTTCCTCTTAAATTTCTTCTTTTAAAAAAAAATCATTTTATTTGGGGCTTTTGCCGCTCTTAATGCAATCCGTGTATTCATCCATGGTGTCAAGCACATTTGTACTTTTGTTGCCATCATCATTCGCAAAACATTTGCTTTCTACTTGAGCCCTGAGCTCCTCATCTTCTTAAATGTCATTGATGTTGAGAATATGCATGGCAGATGTATATCAACAGTTCCACCTGTACAGTTTATGACATTGATCATGTTCTCTGAGTTATATAACCAGTCTCACCTTCCTTTTCTGGGTGGAGCCTCCCTCTTGAACATAAACTCATGGCTACCTTGCTTTCCTACCTGATGCTTTTATTTTCTGTGGCCATTTTGACCCCATGTAAATAGGTCGTAAAAGAGCTTAAAGCTCAAGAAGACCCTTTTAGTAATGCTTGGTTTTGAGGTGACTTTAGGCGTGTGTTTTGTTCTAAGGGTTAAAAAGCTGGCCTTTGGTTTCAGAAGTTCTCAATTTCCCGTGGCTCCAGGAAGCTTAGATAGCATCAGTGAGACTGTGCAATTCCGGTTTGCCTTTCTCAGCCTCCGATCAGGAGCGCTCTCGGGAAACGTTGACCCATATGTTCGCCCAAGGTAGCGGGGCACCCTCCAATTCTTCAGGTTTCTTGGCACAGGAGGTCGTTTTTCCAGAAGGAAATTAACCACACATTCTTTATCATCCTCCTCTCTTTACACGCTTCATTCTTCTGCTCTTCCTGGTAAATAGAGACCGAACAGTGTTCATGGAAAGCTGCCTACAAGCTGTTAAGACACTAGAATTAGAGCCAACAAGGACATAGAGCAGAAGCACTGAACTTGAGAAGGACATCATGGTTAGTGAAATAGGCTGCTGTGGTTGGCGGTTGGCATCGACTCGTAGCTGCCCTCCGTACAGTGGAAAGAACTCCTAACCAGGCTGGAGTGATCCACAATATTTTTTTATGTTTGTGTCCATTGACCTGGACACGGTGTCAATCAGCCAGTCTTGTGGAGGGCTTCTCCTTTTCCACTGTCCCCTTACCAAACGTTGTGTCCTTCTCCAGGGAAGGGTCTCTAATGGCAACATGCTCTCAGTCTCCTTATCGTCATCTCTAAGCAGCATTTGTCTGCCCTTCTTCCAAGACAGATTTGCTTCTTCTTTTGACAGCCCACGGTACTTTCAATGTTCTTCACCGGCACCCTAATTCCCATGTCTTAGTTCTGCTTCAGCCTCCCATTTTAGTCATTGAATATACCCTGGCTTTTGTCAGACACTTCTTAGTCGTCAAACTGAAATCCTTGTTTTTCAACACTTTAAAGGGTTTCCCCGATAACAATGCATTCTTTGGTCTCTTCACTACTGTTTCCATGAACATTGATTGTATGTCCAACCAAGATGAAATCTGTCTTGTCTTACTGTTCTCTCTTTTACCTCTCTGGATTCTAAGATCCATATCAATGGGTTCCCCAGAACTCAGATACTAATTCACTAGTGAAGGGTTTATTAAGGAAGTTATTAACTTATTGAGTTATTAAGTTATTAAGGAAGGTTGTGATGCCAATAAGAAATTCTTAGGTTTGAATTGCTTACGTGGACTTGTTACAAAGTTGTGTTAGTCTGGGTAGACTAGAGAAACATTCATAAACACAATATGTGTATAAGAAAGAGTTTTATATAAAGGGCAATTGTACATTAAGAAAACATCCCAATCCAGTCCAGACCAAGGCCATAAGTCTGATATTAGTCTATTTGTCCTATACTAATCTACTGAGTCCTCTTCAGACTCATGGAACACATGCAATGAAGTCAAATGCAGAACAGTGGGTAGAAAGTCTTTGGATCCAGTGGCGCTGTAAGCGCCTCAGTGCTGGCAGGGGTCTCTCTGTGGCTTCCTTGACTTCAGAGGTCTGGTTGCATCCATGTGGCTTGTCCAGCTCAGGGAACTAGGGTAGCCCCATGTGGCTTCTCCTCAGGGATATCTTGCAGGAAGTAAATTTTGTCAGGAGAGAGTCTCCAAGCAAGTGATTGTTTCCTGCTTCCAAAAGGGAAGTAGCAGATTTCCCAGAAATATCAGAGGGAAGGCTATGCCCACACAGAGGTTTCATTGGCTATCACGAGATTGATAAATTAGACTCCACCCCTACACTCTTAATCTTTCAATTGACACCAGAGTAGGTGACTGCCACACACTCAGCAATGATATCTCCTGATCCATAACCTCTTCTGAACTCAGCCTGAACCTCTGGTACCCCCTGTTTCACTCTTACTGGATTGTTTTAAGCAATATATTACTTGAGTGTGATATCAGTGTTGAATGTTTTATAATTTGCACATTCTTTTAGATCAACTCTCTTTGGACTGAGGTTTTCCAGATTTCCTGGCAAAGACAACTGAGTGTTCCCAGTGTTTCTTTCATCAGCTGGTTGAAACATTTCATTTGGCATTCTATCAATTCCTCGAACCTTGCTTTGGTTACTGCTTTCAGTGCAACTTGAACGTCTTTTCTCTGTACCATTAGTTCTTGCTTACATGTTACCCCTGACATGGTGCATTCAGTTTTGAACTAGTTGTACTGATAGGATTCTCTTGAATCCAGATATTATGCAATCACAGAAAGTGTTGGATGATAGATCTTGAAATGTCTTTCTTAATCATGAAGGCCAGGCCATTCCTCTCTAATCTGTTATTCCTAGCTTAGTAAACCGTACAATTTTCTGCTTAAAAGTGGCCAAATACCAGTCCATTTCAGCTCACTAGCGCATAAGGTATCAATCGTTATGCATTCCATTTCATTTTTGACAATTTCCAATTTTCCTAGACTCATACTTTGTACATTCTATGTTCTTCTTATTAATACATAGTTTCCATTATTTCTTCTCATTCTGAACCATGCTCCACCAGGGCCTGAAGATCCTGAAAGCATAATTTCATCCCTGTCATTTTGGCTGACGCGACTTTGGGAGACAGCGCTTCTTCGGTCACATTTTGAGTACCTTGGACCTGAGCGTCATCATCTGGCACTTTCTCTAAAAATGTCCAGTTTCTGTTCATGAGTTTTTCAATATCTCATGTTAAAAACATCAGTTTTGATGTTATCCCTAGTATTTTCAGTAGCTAATTCTTATGATGTGGACAACCGTTCTCTTCTTCAAGGTCTGTTCTTATTCTGGAAGCTTTGCCGAAATCCTTCACTTTGGTGACCCTGCTGATACTTGAAGGACAGGTCACCTCTCTACCATTATCACAGCCACAGCCACGTCCCCAGAGTAACAACACACTATGATGAATAACAGGAGACCAAAGTATCTCCTTAATTTGTAGAGTTAGTTTCACAATTCGCTATTTGCTCGGTGTCATTATTGCATGATTGCTGAAGTTACTTGGACTAAAAAAATCCCACAAAAACAACTGTCATTGAGTTTATTTTGGCTTGTAGTGATACCTTAGGGTAAATATAACAGGCCCTGTGGATTTCTATGATGGTATATATTTTGGGGAATAGAAGGCGTCACCATTCTCTCAAATATGTTTGAAGAAAAAAAAAGTAGTTCAAGAGATATTAGCTCCCTATTGATCGCTGCACAGTTGTCAATAGAACTTCTGTTAATACTTACATAATCTGATACGGAAGGAAAAATCATTTTGTTAATATCTGTTAGCAAAAATCTTTGTCTTAAATAAAACATATGCCATAAAGAACCTAGATACCTCCAGAGATTAAGAGAGTAAGAAGCCAACAGCCCTGGAGTCAAGTGGGAGAATTCCAGGGAAAGAATTCCAGTCTGAAAACACTCCTATTCAGTCAGTGACTCATTCTGGTACCTTAGCTGCATTTCTCTACCCTTTATATGCCCTACTTTCCCATCTTGAACATAGACTTTGTTTGTATTAGAGATAATAGTCATTTCAGCAAAAATATAACTTCTAATCGTCAGAAAGATCCATGAGAATCCTCAGCACACCTCTTCTTCACTTTAGAGCTCAGATGACCTTAGTGGAGAGTAAAAGGAGCAAAAGCAAATCGATAGCTGTGTCTAAATTAAGAACTTTTTTGCTACCCTCCTTCACGTCTTTTCATGTTTTGTATATGCATATAACTCATTTGGTCTATTCTATATCATAATGTCAAATGAGTGTCTACTGTTATGAATCCTCAAACCATCTTGGGTGAGAATATCTTAAACCCAAACCAGAAACTAAACATGTTCTAGTGCCAAAACTAAATGCTAATGAAAATTCAAACTCATTGATTAATAGAAACATTAAGAAGAAAAATAAAATTAAGCCGATGCTGTTTTAAGTTCCCTGGTGATAGAATGTGAGTTGAGCATTGGGACATGGGGTTCAGCCCAGAAAAGATTTACAACCTCAAAAACCCTATGGGGACAGATCTTCCCATACCTACAGGGTCTCTGTCTGTTATAAACTACTTGATCAGAGGCGATGGCGGGGCTGAGCCCCGGTGGCGTAGTGGTTGTGCGCTGGGACGGAGGTTCAATTCCAGCAGTGGGGCTGGGCCTCCTACTCCCACCACCGGAGAGCAGTGAGGCCAAAAAAAAAAAAAAAAGAGGCAGTGGCTTGGTGGGGATGCCCTTAGAAAGTTAATCTGTTATTTCTCTATTCCTTTAGTTTCATGGTACCAATGCTAAGTAAGATTTTTCATTAAATTCTGATTACTTTAAAATCTTAAAAGATAGATCTGAAAGTAGAATTTTATTTCTCTTATTTATTGCTTTTTAAAATCATTTTATTGGTGGCCTTTACAGCTCTTATCACAATGCATGCATCCATCCAATGTGTCAAGCACATTTGTATATTTGTTGCCATCATCATTCTCAAAACATTTGCTTTCTACTTGAGCCCCTCTTATCAACACCTCGTTTTCCCCTTCTTCCCCACCCCTCCTCTCATAAACCCTTGATAATTTATAGATTATTATTTTGTCATGTCTAATATACTGTCTGATGTCTCTCCTCAACCACATTTCTGTTGTCCATCACCCAGAGAGGGGGTTATATGTAGATCCCTGTAATCGGTACCTCCCTTCTACCCCCACCTTCTCATTACCTTCCTGGAAACACCACTCTCATTGGTTCTGAGGGCTTTATCTGTCCTGGATTCCCTGCATTTCCAGTTTTTATCTGTAACAGTGTACATTCTCTGGTCTAGTCAGATTTGTAAGGTAGAATTGGGATCATGATAGTGGGGGTTGGAGGGAGAAAACATTAAAGAACTAGAGGAAAGTTGTATGTTACATCATTGCTGCACTGCACCCTTCCTGGTTCTTCTCCTCCCTTCTGTAAGCGGATGTCATGTTACCCACAGGTGGGCTTTGGGGTATCCACTTCATACTCCCCCTCATTCACAGTGATATGATTTTTTTTGTTCTTTGATGCCTGATACCTGACCCCATCAACACCTCATGATCATACAGGCTAGTGTGCTTCTTCCATGTGGGCTTTGTTGCTTCTCAGCCAGATGGCTTCTTGTTTATCTTCATGCTTTTAAGACCCCAGACACTATATTTTTTGAGAGCAGTCACCATCAGCTTTCTTCACCACAATTGCTTATGCACCTCCTTTGTCTTCAGGGATCATGTCAGGAAGGTGGGCATCATGGAATGCCAGTTTAATAGAACAAAGTGTTTTTGCATTGAGGAAGTACAAGAAAAGAAGTCCTATGTCCATCTGCTACCTTAATACTCAACCTATAAATGTATGTACACTGATCTATTTCCCCCTTTAAATATATTTGCATATGTATATGCCTGTATTTAGACCTCTATAAATGTCCTTTGCCTCCTACTTCTTTCCTCTGTTTTATTTCACTGTTTTCTTGTCCCACTATCATGCTCAGCCTTCAGTTGGTTTTCAGTAATTCCTCTCAGTTGTATTCCCCTTGATCAAGCTCTAGCATCTCCTACACCCTCCTCACCATTGATTTTGGCTTACTTATCATTCCCTGGTCCCTGAGTTTGTTAACACTCACTTGCTTCCCTCCGCCTCCCCCTATTCCATATGTTCCTCAGTATTATGCAACATTTACTGACCAAATGATCTTCTCCTGCAGGCTATCTTGATGCTCTGCAATACCAAAGATTTATGCTGGCTATTTTAATAGAAAATTATTTTAATTAAGTTGTTTCTGTTAAACAATGGTGTGAATTTACTTGCCTCTTGATGATTTAGCTTCCCATCTTTCCATGATACTTTGATATTGTTTATTTTCACTTGGTGGGTTTTTCTCAGTGTCTTCTTCTTGTTAGTGGTCAGTTTTTCTGTTGCTTTAATGTCCTCACTCTCTTTGGGCCCTGATGTCCCTGGAGACGGACAGCATGCTTGGTAAAGTGGAAGGGCGGCAATAACAGGAAGGCCCTAAACAAGAAGGTTTGCTACGGTGGCTGCATCACTGGCCTGAGGCCTGTGAACGGTGGTGAGGAGAGCACAGACCACGCAGTGTTCCTGTCTCTTGTGCATTGGGTTGCTCTGGGCTTGAGGCAACTCAGTGGTACCACAATACCAACAACAACAACAACAACAACAACAGTATACTCGAGAAGCAAAAACCTCACAACCTCCTCAGCGGTATTTGAAAAATGAAATAAAACATAGTCTGATAGAATTAATTGTATCTTATTGCAAACCTAGCCCGTGTCCCTCCCCTTTCATCACCATGAATACTTGAAAGCCGTATGTCACTTCAGAGTCTTTTGAGGGTGAGCTATGAATAAAAATGAGTCTGTCTAATTTACTCATTACTTAAGGTCTAAAAACAGTACAGCTGTTTCTTTGAAAATAAAGCAACGCGTTAGATATCTATCAATTAAAAATCATGTTCTCACTGAACTGACACAATATTGTGAAAACTTGGCTCAAAAAGATATTTTATCGTGTATTGAGTCAGTCATTTGAATGTTAAATTTCCTGTAGCAGAAATTGATACGAACTTTCTTAATGGATATTCATACTGAAGTGTCCGCAACCAGCCAGTGCCCTTACAGGACCAGCATTAAAGAGTCAGCAGTTCTTCCGGGCTCGCTGGCTAGAGGCATTCAGAAAGGTTCAGCGTCTGACCTACCAGTGTAGACTGTCCAACAGTGCGACCTCTCATGAAACTAGGCTGTCCAGAACCCCCGGGAACAGAAGTGCTTACCTATGGTTCTCATGGGGTGGTTCAAAACAGAAGATCATGCCAGCAGGGCCTGTGCTGGTTCCATGTGTGCTGAGTGTGTCCGAGACAGGCTCCGGGGCCTTTTCCTTCCTGAGGAGTAGAATGTCCTTGTGAAAGTGGTGAGGGCAGAAGCGCAGTCAGGACACTACATAAATACAGATGTAGCTTTTTTGAATAATAATCAAATGACTTGTTCTGGGGGTGTGTGTGCGCGCTGTTTGTGAAACCGATCTTACACATGTTCTGCAAAGTTGAAATTAAAAAAAATATTACATATTGTATTAATTCCAAATTCTCTAGCTTGTAATTGAGGATCAATATTTATCGGAGTAGTATGTTAAATTTATAACCTACTCTTCTTTCCAGAGAAAACAGAGAGTGAAAATGGAAATTTAAATCTGGGATAACTTAGTGTTCTGCACATATGACTTGTTCTGTGTTTTTTGATAAAGTTAATTCTTTGGAGAAGCACCAAGTCTGAAAATTTGCATCCATTTTTAAACAAGTAGATAACTTCTGTAAAGCGTTACAGTCTCTGAAATCCACAGGGGAAATGCTACCTCTTCTGTTGTCAGCAACAATAAAATTTAAGAGAAAATTATGACTAATAAGCAATAAAATAAAATTTGGGGGAAAAGAGGAATAATAAAATAGGCAGAACTGCCCCTGTTGACTGGTGACACAAAGGATTAAGTATCAGGACACCCATTCTAGTCCGGCATAGATTTATAGTCTTGGAAATCCTATGGGAACAGTTCTCTTCTCAAAACATGCCCAAAAAATGAGAGGCTACTTTACAAAAACAAAAAACAGGTTTTTGTCCCCAAAGCTATGTATTTAATTTTTTTTTTTACAAAATAATTTCATCACCTTCAAATTACTCTACATTACTTTTAATACATTTGTCACATCTGTGATTCCATTCTTGGAAAAATTTTTTCAAATCCATCTCTTTGGCTGGCTGACAGCACCTCCCTCATTTTGTTTTCTTTTTTTTCACCTCTTTTACATTGTCAAATCACTGTCCTTTCATGTCCCTCTTCATTCGCGGAAACAAAAAGAACTCACATGGAGCGATGTTCATGAGTCAGGTGCGTCCTGGAAGAGAGGCGTGCTGGGGGGTTTTGCGCAACAGTGGCGCGCTGAAATGACTGTGTGAGCAGGTGCATTGTCGTGGTGTCAGAATCAGTCCCTCATCTGACACAAATCAGTCCTTTTTGTTTCACACACAGTTAATGTAATTGTTTCAAAGCTTCTAAATAAAAAGTTTGGTTAACAGTCTGACCTGGTGGAAGGAACTCCAGTTGCACTACAAGTTGACATTTTCATCCAGAATGAGGTTTATCATTGATCGACATTTCAGAAATGAGAAAAGTACGCACACACCTGAGTTTGCCCCGTGGTGCTGTCCTTGTAAGCTCTGTTCAACCTCACCAATGGTTTCAGAGGCATTTTTCCTGAGCAGGAAACAAAATTCCATAACTTCATGGTGGTCTCTTAAATTGGCCACCACAAAAAATGAGGTTTTAGTGAAACTGCTTTTACAGAAAAATTCACTGTCATCACAGAGAACTGTCCCAGGTGATGCTACTGGGTGCACTAACTCGGAGGGAGTTGCTCTGTGCTCACCTAGCAGGAAAAATGCGCACCAAGAAAGCTCATCTCTAGCTTGCACAATTCTGTTTTTTTGGGGGGGGGCGGTGGGGGCCTTTACCAACTTTGCCTCTGTGGAGCATTCTGAGGCCTGACATCTTCTAAGACTGATTGGTTTGTTCTTTGAGCAGTCCATTATAATTTCAATATTCTTTCCCAGCACCCTAATTCTAGCGCATTAATTTTTCTTCTATCTTCTTTATTCAATATCCAACTTTCATGTGTGTATCAGGTAATTAAAAAAAATACCACCACTTGGGTCAGGTGCACCGTAGTCCTCAAAGTAACACACTTGCTTTTTCAATATTCTCCAGAGGTCTGGTTGTGCACAATTACCTAAAGCAACTCATCTTTTGATCTCTTGACTGCTGTTCCCATGAGCATTGGGTATGTATGCAAGCAAGGCCAGATCCTTGAAACGTCATTCTTTTCTCCACGTACCATGAAGTTACCTGTCAGTCCATTTGTGAGGATGTTAGTCACCTCTACATTGTGTTGTAACTTACATGTGAACAACCAGGGGTCTGTTCCACACCAGCCCCTGGCCTCCTTCTAGCTGCTGCTCTTGAACTTCTCCAGAATCTCTTTCCACAGATATCATCGATTTGATATCTTGTGTACTCCATCTGGAAAAGTACACATGTATAGCTGCTGTTTGTTTTGTTAAAAAAAGGTATTGCTATGCACAAATTGTTGGCCTTGCAACTTGTTAATCAGCTTTGTTTCACTCTCCGAGACGCTCTTTTCCAACTTCTGATGCTCTTCCTACATTTCCAACATTTGCATTTTAATTGCAAATAATTATCAACATGTCTTGATTGCATGTTTGATCAATTTCTGATTGAAGACAGTGGTAGAATTTTTCAATTTATTCATCACTAGTTTTCCTGTGTGGTGAACATCTTTTAATAATAGTTGTATTAATTGGATTTCCTTGATTTTGGTAAAATGTAATCTTCTCACAAACAACATTGTACTTCAAGAAAGATGCTCTTGGATGATGAATGTCAAGTCTTTCCTTTCGAGTGTGTCATTCCTGGCATAGTCAACTGTATGATTTTCTGATTCAAAATGGCAAAAGCCAGTGCATTTCAGCTCACTAATGCCCAAGATGCCTATCTTTATGCATTTCATTTCATTTTGGGTGATTTCTGGTTTTTCTAGATTCATACTTTGTACATTCCTCGTTCTGATTAATAATTGATATTTGCACTTGTGCATTGTGCCCCGCCACTACATGAAGATCCTGAAGTCTTTATTTTCATAAGCAACTTCCGTTTTCCTCATCATTGTCAACTCTGCTTTGAGATGGCAGCACCTCCTCAGTCCTATTTTGAGTTCTTTCAACCTGAGCGACCCATCCTCTGGCACTATCTCTGACAATTTCTGCTTCCATTCCTTAGATCTTCAGTATTTGACGATGCTTTCATGCTAAACCGAATGTTTATCAGCAACTTCTTCCAAGTTGGCAACCGATTCTGCTGAAACCTGTTCACTTTGGGTAACCCGACTGGCATTTGAAATACCAGTGACATAGCTTCTAGCATCACAGCAACAGACAAGTTACCATATTACGGCAAACTGACAGACAAGTGCTGGGGTTGTATGTGACTGTGAATTTTCCTAGAGCTATAAAGCTTTATTTATAATCTATCTATTTATTCAGTTATTTATTAGAGCACTGAGTTTTATTAGAGCAGTGTGGAAGATAGGGCTTACAATGACATCAGCTGTTCAAATTCTTGAATGGCTGGGTATTAAATCTTGTCGATGGCTTCTGGTACTCCTTTATGCCTTCTCCTTCAACTACAGAATTTGCCTCCTATGGTAGATACTGAAGTTGAGAAAGAGCTCGCTCAGTGATTTGGGGTAAGCATTTGCATAACACATGGGATATTAAAAATGCAGTTGAATAGTATGAATTTCCTACCCTTCTCTAGGAGATGCAAACATTGGTAAGAAGGTCATTTAGAATTAGGTAGACACATATGTGCTATCTACTTCTTTTTCTTTCCTGAGTTTTATCAGAACATTGGTGTGTGCTTTGTGATTTGGACATAACCTAAACTTTTAAAAAGTAACGATACATTATTTCAACGTATTTGCTTTTAATAACCCATTATCTCTTTGCAGATAATACATATGTGTCAAGTTCAGAAAATGATGAAGATGTATTAGTTACTACCGAGCCAATTCCAGTAATTTTTCATCGAATAGCCACAGGTAATAGGAATATTAGTGTTTTCTCTTCTAGGTTGATATTTTTTAATGTAGGCAGTTCTTTTCCCCATAGCCACTATGATAGAAATTTGTCTTCAGTTTCAGTAAATGTGGTTTTTCCATATACTTTTTCTATTTAAAGCATATTAGTTTGTGCTTTTTTGTAATGTACAAATTTACCTTTTAAATTTGTGAATAAAATGTTGTCAATTGCTGTTGTGAAACTATTTCCATGCATTGTGACACTACTAGATAAACTGATTATCTAAAAGCCACAGTTGCGGTAAAATGCATTAAAATATGTAGCGAGAATCTTTATAATTTTATTGATAATGAAAATGCTCATGTGAAGTTTGTAACTTTCCAGTATAATATCATTCCAAATTATTCATTAATTCTCTCACAAAGGTAAGAGAGTATTGAGTATTTTTTAATACTGAAAGTCATTAATATTTGGTAACAGCTACAGAAAACTAAATTGATTTTTAATTATAACTTTCTTTCAGAATTAAGAAAAACCAATGATATTAACTGTTGCTTATCCATAAAATCAAAATTACAGAAGGAAAATGGGGAGGTATGTAAACCATATGATATACTTCTTCAAAATAGTTCAGATAAGTTTAAAATTTACAATGTATTTGTAGTTAATATAAATTTTTATTGAGATTTAAAATGTACCTGATGAAAAATGAGTTTGAAACTTGTGGGTTATGGGTGTGTGTGTGTGTGTGTGTGTGTTGTGCATGTGTCTGGGTATGGTAAAGGGTGTGTCCCAAATTAATTGAGAAAGACATTTTCTTTCTTTTTTATTTTTTTTGATGAATCATTTTATTGGGGGCTCATACAACTTCCATCACAGTCCATACATACATCAATTGTATGCAGGCCACATTTACACGCTTATGCCATCATCACTCTCGAAACATCCTCCCTCCATCCAAGCCCCCAGTATCAGCTCCTCATATTTCCTTTCTTCCCTCCTCCCCCATGAACCCTTACTAATTTACAAATTGTTATTATTTTCATACCGTACATTGTCCAATGTGTCCTAACACTCAATTCCCTGTTGTCCGTGTCCCAGAGAGGAGGCTACGTGTAGGTCCCTGAAGTTGGTTCTCCTTTTCTATTCCACCATCCCTCCACCCTCCTGGTATTACCACTCCTATTACTAGTCTTGAGGGATCATCTATTCTAAATTTCCCATGTTTCCAACTTCACTGTACATTTTTCTTTAAAATCATAAAACAGAATGTCTGGGTCAAATCTAAAGAAAATGAATATAAAACCATTTAGTCTATTTTCCCTCAAATAATGTAATTGACTAAGGAGCACTTGTGAGAAATCATTATATACATGAGCATATATGGTTTTGCTTGGATCATTTATATTACTCTTATAAAATGACATCTTTTTAGTAAGAGTAATGCATAGGTATGTATAGTCTTATTATTTAAAAAGAAAAACAAACTCACTGCCATCAAGTTGTGTCCTACTCATAGTTGGTCAGGGTTAGAAAAGAAAAATCTTATACCATATACTCCCTTTCTCAGCTTATCAAAAATGTTACTTAAAACTGAAAATATTAGCTGAGCAGAGATTAGCTGGCGCAGTGATTGTGTACGGGACCGCGGCCTACAGGGTTGGTGGTTCAAATCCAGCAGCAGCTCTCCAGGAGCAAGACTGGGCTTTCTACTCCCACCAGGGCAATGATGTGAGAACAAACAAAAAACCCAAAACACAAAAAACTATAAATATTAAGAGAAATGAATGAGTGCATTTTGACTTTCAAAACGACACTTGATACAGCTTACCTTATTTCCATTGTGTCTGTTCTTCCCTTTTTCTTAACCTACAGGGAGTATCAGTGATTTAGAAAGATGGCTCCTACGAAAAGAAATGTGTTTTATAAAACTCAGATTCTTTTCCCCAGTTTTTTTGTTTTGTTTTGTTTTCTTACGAGCTTAAGATTGAGCCTAAAAGTTTAGGGGATGCTTAGAAAACATTGAATAAATGGATTCCTGTGTTCAAAGAACGTTACTTTTCTCTTGACTACCTTCAAAGGACTAATAATAGGAATGTCAGAATGAATTTAATAGCTAGTGTTAAAATGTTGAAAAGCAAGGAGGATGCTTTGAGGACTAAGGTGTGTCTGAGCTAGTCCTCAGTAGTTTGGGTTTCCGCACATTCCTGTGAAAGTTTGACATTGAATAAGGGAAATCAAATTAATGTATTTGAATTACGGGGCTGGTGAAGAATACTGAAAGTACCATGGACTTCCAAAAGTACAAGCCAACTTGTCTTGAAAGAAACAGAGCCAGAATGCTTCTTAGAGGCAAGAGTGCTGAGACTTCTGATGTGCTGTGGACATGTTATCAGGAGAAAGCAGTGCCCTGGAGAAGGATAGCATGCTGATTGTTTTCACCTGAAGCACATAACAGATGTGATTCTGTTAATTAGTAATGCAAACTTAAAGCATACTTAATTAAACATAATTAAATAAAACGTTTTTATTTTTGCATCAGGTGAAGATTTACAGAGCAGAGCAGTTTTCCTGCCAACGATTCCTCTGTTTTCTGTTATGCCGTGATCGCAGTCCCCACTTTTTGATATCACATCCATTTCCTCCTTTTGTTTTCTTTCCCATTCTTCTTTCCTAACCCTT
The DNA here is from genome assembly GCA_004026705.1 of Nesogale talazaci. Taxonomy (NCBI): domain Eukaryota; kingdom Metazoa; phylum Chordata; class Mammalia; order Afrosoricida; family Tenrecidae; genus Nesogale; species Nesogale talazaci. The sequence continues at coordinate 46,909 of PVJH01010989.1, forward strand.
CTGAGCCTTGTCGTTGAGGACATGCTGCCTATTTTGTCCTAAAGGGTTGATCATGACCTCACGAGTGTTTGTGTTCTACACACAGAAGCATCTGTGTGGCCAAAAATGGAGCCACATCGTGAATTCAGGTCTAGACCTGAAGGATGACTAAAGGTCCTAGTTTGGGGGGGTTCTTTCTGTCTATATCTGATCGTTAAGCTTGTTCGCTTATTATTTTGAGTTATGCTCCAAAATTTTCTCATATTCTAAGGAACCCTGCTGGGACAATGGGTTACGACTTGGGCTGGTAGCTGTAAGGCGTATAGTTTGAATCCACCAGCTACGCTGCAGAAGAAAATGTGATGTCCTGCTTGTGTAAGATTGACAGCCTCAGAAATCCACAGTGACAATCCTAATCTGTCGTTGTATGAATCTGAAATTTGTTGACAATGCGTTTGCTGTCTTTTTTGAATCAGGATTTTCTACTGCAATCCTTTTCAGAGCAATGATGGTGGTTGCTGGTCACCCTCCAGTTCTTCTGGTGTTAGGGTTGTGGAGACTGACTTTTTTGCATGCTCCATCAGTTTGTTAGTTTCCACGTGTCTTTTCAGTATTCATCACTCTACTTTCTTCTGCATTGAGAGAACCAGAACATTATGTCATAGATAAATGACCTGTCAAGAGTTGTTAAGACCTTGTCATTACTCACCAAAGTAGGATATAGAACATTGTTTTTGTGAACTGTGTTTTGCCATTTGGCCGTGTGGTGATTCTTTGAGACTACGATCCTGAGCGCTCAAGCCCAGTGTAAATAAGATTTTGAAATCAAAAATATGAAACATAATTTCATTAAACTGAATGTATCCCATTCACAATGTGATTTCCTTTCCCCGCCCCCCGCCATGATTTGATTTATATATCATTGGGTTCAAAATGTCTTTTCATATTGTATAGAGTGCCGTGGAAGTGAACAGTCTGGGATAAAATGCTGAGGAGCTTTTTGATAAAGATTCATTCAGTATGAGCAAAGCAAACATTCTATGAGAAAAAACAAAGGTGTAGCTTGTTCTACTCATATTTTTAATACAAATCAAATATTAAATTGCCTGACTTAATCAAAGTTTAGTGGAATTGAACTATAAAAAAGATATGTGTAGAGTTGAATGTTCCTACAAAATGATTTGCTTTCTATAGCTTTCCCAATTATATTATATCATGGTTATTTTTATTAAAAACCCATACCCTCTACATAAGATGCACCTGTCAAAACAATTTAATGTTTTCTTTCAAAATAGGGTGTGCTCATTTGAGTATTAAGATAATCTTTTCACTACATTGTTTTAAGGAGTCAAGACAAAACAGCACCGTGGAAGAAGATTCTGAAGGTGATAATGACTCTGAAGAATTTTATTATGGAGGACAGGTATGTAAACCTGACCTTCCATACTTACCATCAAGGTTTGTCATAGTCAAATATGTGTCAGTGAAGATCTGTGCTCTAGAGTTAGGATGTCTGTGTTGGTCGTGACTCTGTCACCAGAAAGTATAGAAGAATATCTTAATTTATTTCTGTCTTATATTTTCAGAAGTTAGTTACCTGTGTGTAATTCCTTGGTTAACTGTAATCCTTCATTATATTGAAGTTGACCTAATTCATCATAAAAATGCTACCGGCAGCTAAATCTTGGATTGTTTTAACTTTTATATTTCTTAAGTATACTGTCCTTATTCTTTTTAAATGAAGGTACTAATAACTAAAGAAATAGAAGACAATGAGCTATTATTATATACTGAGTTTCTAATTATTGAACAGCCTCACTTATTGTTCCCTACCCATACACTACTATAATATTTTAGTGAAAAATTGTTCTATTACTTATAAGTATATGCATGTGTGTGTCTGTGCATATTCAAGGGAACTTCAAAGAGTTCATAGGAAAAATGGAATGAAAAGATAAAAGAAGTTTTCCATGAGTCTTTTGAAGCTTGTATGTGTGTTTGTGTTATGTATATCTCATCAGAATTTTGAAAGTAATTTTCAAATTTAAAATTGAGCAATTAATTTTACTGTATGACTCCATAATTTGCCTAATTCTATTTCTGTAAACCTCTTGATCAAATGTGTTATATAATTTACATCGTATAATGGGAGGGTGATATGAATAAAGAGAGGCATTAATGCAAAAGTTGTTAGATCAGAGAAGGCAAATGAGCATATTCATTGAGAGTCAAAGCATAGTAATTTTTCAATCCTGGACATTTTAGTCAGTACATATAATGGATACACAATCAATCCCCTCTGCTCAGTGGATAGTCACTCAGCTGCTCATTGTAAGGTTAGAAGTTCGATCCCACTAGCTGCGCTGTATGAGAGTCATGTGGCAATTTCCTCTGTAAAAGATTACAGCCTCCTGGGCAGTTCTGCGCGATCCGGTTGGGTGGCTATGAGTCAGAACTGATTAAAAAACAGTCAGATATCCTTCCTAGTAAAGAGGTTCTTTCAACAATATAACACTTTTAACATTTATGTAACTTTCAATTTTGCTTCCTGAGGAAAATGTATAATTAACACATTTCATTTTTCCACAGGTAACTCTTATAGGGGAGAAGTATATACTTTTCCTTTAAGTCTATATATTCAGCCTAGAAGTTTTCCAGATTTTTTACCAGAAACTTATTTTGACATCTTTTTTTTTTTGCACTAGAATATATTTTATTTACTTTTAAAATATAATGAATTATTCTGGATAGATAGGAATAAAAAAATTCAGTGAGTATACTTCTGTTACCTTTTTCCTTTCATCCTGTAATATATCCAGAATGTGCCATGACAGAACTTGCCAGGGGGATATGTTGGTAAAAGTAAATATATATTTATAATCCCTGTATCCACATCACATGGGGATGTGATCAGGATCTTGCAAAAAAAAAATAGACTTCACTCCTTTGCTAACACATGCCATCTCATCAGGTGAACTATGATGGAGAGTTACACAAGCATCCGCAGCTGGAGGCGGACCTCTTGGCGGTGAGAGAGATGTACGGGCCACATGCAGTGTCTCTCAGGTAAATAAAGAGGCGTTGGTGAATGAAAATTTAAACTGCTTAGATAGATGAGATATTGTATTGGAGGTATTTCTCAGAGTTTATTTGCTTCTGAAAATGCTTGAGAGAGATTCTGTTGTATTTCTGTTTGTAGTACATATGATGCGCATGTGCGTGTCTGTGTTTTATAGTTACATTGATTGTATTAAAGACGTTGGTTATTTAGGAGAGCTAGTTTCACGAGAAATCAATCTTTAACCAGTATGATTATTTCAAGTGATAAATGAGCCGAACTGAGGCTGTTTCGTGTAAGTCAAGGCATTTCTGTGCGAGCAGAAGTAAACACGTAATATATAACCACTCGTATCCAAATCACATGGTGATAAGTGATCTGGATCTTATGAAAAATAGACTTAGATGTACCCAATGTTTGCTTCAGTGATCATGTATTCTGCATTTGCTGCCGCTGCTGTAGGTTTTATCAAGTCAGCTGTGATTCACAGCAGCTCCGTGAGGTGAATAGGAGAACACAACACTGCCGGACCCGCACCACCCTGACGAGCATCACCATGCGTGAGCTCCCCCCAGGGTTTCTCCACCGTGTGAATCGACTTCAGGGGGACTCTTCTTTCTTTTTCACCCTTTACTTTACCAAGCTTCCTAGCCTTCTTCAGGTTCTTAATATTTATGATAAATATCCAGAATATTTATGATTAGAAGCACTTGTAATAATTTGAACATTTACTGCCTTCATACTAGATTCTAGAAGAAAAATGTGATTACTTCAAATTTCTGTTTAAAGTCTTGGAGTAAGTTTTTTTCCTTGTACTAGTTTCCAAGTGGTCATGGAATTCCAGGCACTCTTGCATTCTGACTTCAGATTCCCTTGTTAGTCTATCCTTAAGCCATAGCAGAACGGCCCGAGTCCCAGATACACCATCCTCTCTCTTCAGTTGGAGCGTCTGCTACTTTCCCAGCATGGAATGCTTTCTTCACTCAAGACCTGTTGCAAAAGATCACTTTTTCTCTGGTCCGTCTTTGAGTCTACAGGGGGGTTAGTTACTCTGCCCGGTGTATTTCTACTGAATGTGCCTCTTCTTTTATTTATTCTCTACTTGTTGCGTCTTGTTAGCATTATTGCTTTCCTTCTCCTCTAGGTTTGAATTCTGTGGCTACTCAGAGAGTGGGGTTTTTTGCTTTTGTTGTTACACATTCTTATTGCCATCGAGTGAAGTGCCATTCAGAGGGTCCCGGTCGCGCAGGGTAGAAGGTCTGAGACTGTAACTGTTTGTGGCAATGTAAAATCTCGCCTTTCTCCAGAGGAGGAGCCAGTGGTTTCAAACTATTGATCTTTTGGTTGAGAGCGCAGCACGGTAACCACTGTACCAGTAGAGCTCCGAGTGTGTAGAATAGCATGTGGCTAGCAAGAAAACATCTTTGGATTTTCAGTAGCAAAATACGTGTAGACAGTATCTCATTACATTACATTATCATATATATATCACACACACACACACACACACACATTTGCCCTGTTTCACCACGATTTAGAAACCACTATAGTGGTGTAGTAGATTACATTTGGTGTGATAACCTCCAGGTTAGAGAGATCAGGCTTTCTACTCCCATGAAGACTTATAGTTTGGATACTGTTTTTCCTCTGTCCCAAAGAGTCATTATGAATTAGAATTGACTCAAACGACAGTGTTTTATGTTTTGTATATAATGAAAACAATAATAATGATGATCAGTTTTTGTGAGAAACGTTGGCACTTTTTTTCATATGACATCAAAAGTTATAGGTGATCTGGGTGAGCCCCGGTGGCATAGTGGTTGTGCGCAGGACTGCGACTCACTGGGATGGAGGTTCAATTCCAGCAGCGGCTCCACAGGAGCAAAGGCTGGGCCTCCGACTCTCACCACCAGAGGGCAGTGATGCCAAAGGAAAAAACAAACAAACCAAAAAGAGTGATAGGTGATTTTCATTTTTGCTATGCCATTGAATAAGTGGAGCTGTTGACTCACCCTAACCCTAACTGATAGCCACAAGGCTGACTATACAATCTGTAGAAGAAAGAATAGGCTGCTCGTTCCCATAAAAGCATCATAACCTTACATAGGATCACAATGAGTTCAAATTGATTGGGGTTTGATTTGATTTTTGATAATCCCTTCCAATAATTTGACTCACTTTAAACCCTAATGAATGCAAGCCACGCTCCCATTTGATCCAGATTATCTCTTACCTACAGAATATGTTTCCACAATAAATAGTCTCCCAGAGACCTCATGATATAAAGGTGAACCACGAAAGTACTAATTTGATTTACTTAAAATAAATAAGAAAAAGGAATACCGTCTAGTCTTAAGCACTGAAATTTTAACACGGTGAAAGTGGATAGTTAGGTATAAGGTCTTAGAATCATCTTCCTTACAAAGTTCTTAGTCTGTTGAAAACAGACTGTTCTAATTAGCTGTTCTTTCACTTAATTGAGGCTTATAGGAACCTAATGGAGTTTGAAGAGCAAAAGTCGCTCAGTATGCACAATAGGCTATTTGATGTCATTTTTTTTAACGTGACGTCTAATGAGAAAGGCAGCTAACCACATCTAAGATCCCTGTAAGAGATGGAAATAACTGAGATTGCCTCGTTTGAGGTAAAAATTATCCTAATTAGTTGAAAGCGAGCATAAATAAGTGACCGGTGATAGATTTATTATTAAAGAGTTTAAGTGGGTAAGGGCAACTATACCTGGTCATACCAGCCCAAAGCAGAATTCTGGCTGTATTGAACCATTCAGATTTACAGCTCTTCTATGGGAGAAACATTGAGTTTAGGGACCATGATTAACCTCATGTAGACGTGACTATGTCTCCTCTTATATCGTACAACAAATTATCGATTTTATGTTTTCCATTATAGAATGATTTTTTAAAATTTTTTATGGGCATAACTGCCCTCTGGTGGTCGTGGGAGCTCCCGAGTACTGCTCCTGAGAGCCGATGCTGGATTTGAACCACCAAGCCCGTGGGCCACAGTCCCTCACTCAACCACTTATGCCACTGGGGCTCATTTCCAGAATGATTTCCATAGCCACAAATTTATAGAGAAATACCTATCAGTGCTGTCAATTAGTTCGATAGTAGTAATTTTAGGAAGACAGAAATTATAGGTCATAAAATTATCATTTTCTTGGGAAATAAATGATTTTAATAGGTTTCCTGTGAAATTTCAGACTTCCACCCCAGATAAAAGATTTGTTTTCTTCCTGATCACATTGTATTTTATTTATATAATAGAAGCTCTCTGAGCAATATGCCATCATTGTGAGTAACATTTTATGAGGGAGTCCTGTCTGTGCTGTGGTGTAGGCATTGTGCTGCAAATGGCCCGATAGGGGGCTCAATCCCAGCAGGCTCCCCTTGGAAGAATGATGAAGTGATCTGCTCCAGGAAAGACTTGCCGACTTGAAGGAGCGGTTCCACCGTGTCTTGCAGTCACTGTGAGTCAGAATACACTTGTGGCGGTGTTAATGACATGGTGTACAGAAGTGCTTAAAACACAATGGATTATAACAGTTGTGATGGGTTGTGTATGGATTGTGATAAGAGTTGAAAATGAGCCCCCAATAAAAGGATTTTTTAAAAAACCATGTAACTTAGGTGGAAATACCATGATAAAATATATATAGTAATGGTCTTGGAAAGAAAATATTTATACGGACAAAAAAGTACCTTCTTAGATGCTATTGTGAAATAGTAGAACTGTTGCATAAGGTGTATTAGGCTGTAATGGTTATGTGAGAATATCCCTAGGTCTCTCTCCCTGGTAACTACATGGGGTGAATTCAAATGGTCAAGCTTTTAGTTAGCAACTAACAACTTGACCACTGTGCCACTATGCCTCCCTAAATGACCCACAGAAATGACAAATCAAAACCAAACTATCTGAATTAATGTCCACTATACCAAAAAGAGAACCAAATAGACAAACATGAAGAAATAAATTTAACCAAAAAATGTGAAAAATTCTAGTTCCTTAGTTATATATAAGTATATAAGTACATATATATGTAAAAGCATAAGCAAATAATAAGTATCACTATATAACTATCAAAAATGTTTTAAAATCATTGCAACATTCTATTCTGTCACGGGTATACTGAAACAAGAGCACCAACCTATAACTGGTGGTGGTGAACCTTGTTCAAATTTCTGGGAACTAATCAGAAAAGGTATTTCAAGAAACAAGGGCTCAAGTAGAAAATGTTGCTGGCAACATGTGCAAATATGCTTGATAAAATTGATGTATGGAATGTTGTAATAGCTCTAATAAAAATGATTTATTTTTGAAAAAAAATGAATGGAAATGACTTATCTAGGCTGGGAGGTTCCCAGATTGTGAATGTCTTGCTATTGAGTCACGTTCATCCACTGAGCAGTAAGCCAATGGCGATGATGTTTTACAATACAAAGGAGTGTGTGGACTTTTTTGCTATTTGAGGAGTCTATCCTCAAATGTCATCTATCACCCAACATTGATGACCTAAAATAAAATTTAAAATTAAAAGAATCAAAAAAGAACATACATGAACACAAAATAGCATGCAGATCAGAAGGACTGCTTCATGTCTCTGGATTTTTATTTGTGTGGCTATTAAGACTTCTGATGAAGGCTCCGTCTTTTGTCTTCTGGTTATGTGGTATGAATGTACTACCTCATTTTTGTTTGTTTGTTTTTGTTTTTGGGAGCATTACTGCCCTCTGGTGAGTACCTCGTTTTTAACATTAACTCTCACGCGGCTTGCTCAGCCAGTGAAGTGCATTGTATGTGAGTTCCTATGTCTGCCTGCTCTGGCACCCACAGAAGGAGCCCTCCTTACAGTGCCAGATCCACTATGTAGCATGAATGGGGCAGGAGCCCTTTCTCATGGTAAGCCACTGAGATCTTGAAGATGCCTGTCACCATGACATTGCTCAGTCTGCATTGAAACATAACATCAGAATAAGACCTTGAACTCTGTAATATCCTTTTTAGTCTATTGAGTTTCTGTCCGCTGCTGCTGGAGGATAGGAGGGCAAGCACACCAGCCCTAGATACCGTGAGCACACAGAGGAAGCAAACAGAAGACTGTTTCTCCAAAACTATTGAGCCTAGTGTTGATGGAAGCTTCAGGTACTCAGGGCACAGCTAGTCACGTCTGGTCTCAAAAGCTGCATCTGGTTCAAGCAGAACCATAGGGGATTAGAACTGTCTGCAGCCTGGTAGCCACCCCTGGAACTGGGTAGACCTGGTGTGCTTCATCTTCTATGGGCTGCCTCCTCATCAGACCTAATTTTCAAATTTTTCTCAGAGAAATTTATAAGTTCCTTGGAACTTGCAAATGCTTAAATCTTGCAAATGCTTAAATCTGCCAAGAATTCTTCCTCATGACTGCCTTAGCATATTTCTTGGCCCATTCACAAACGTTTCTTCCACACCCAGCAAAAGAAAACAACACACATTGAGTAGGCATGCAGAGAGAGTTGTCGAAGCTGTTGTGCTTCAGATGCCATGAAAGCAGTGTGTGTTTCTTCATGGAATGCATTTCTCCTTAAAATGTGACTGCTGTGAAAAGCAGAAATAACTCCAAAGCAATAGAGGCTTCTTACCAAAGTTTGTTCCTTGGACTGTGCATGTCTTTGTCCTGCCTCTCCTCCTGACCTTGGTGGTCAGACGGTGTTTGTCCTTTTGTGACTGGCTCATTTTGCTCAGCGTAATCATCTCCAGGACCATCCTTTTCATGAGGTGTTCTCTCACTATTTTTTCACAGCTACGTAGTATTCCTATTGTGTGCATGTACCAGAATTTCATTATGCATTTTTCTTTTTCTTTTTCCCCCACCCCACCCCACCCCTTTGGTTTACTTATTAATTTTATATTTTAATAATTTTATTGGGGACTCTTACTGCTCTCATAGCATTCCACACATTAATTGTATCGAGGATGTACATATTCTGACACCATCATTTTCTAAACATTTCCTTTCTATTTGAGACCTTGGTATCAGCTCTTTCTCCACCCTTCTTCCCCACCCCTCTCACTCTCGTGACTCCTTCATAAATTATTAATGTTTTCATGTCTGACACTGAGTACTTTCTCCCTTCAACCACGTTTCTGTGGTTCATTCCCTGGGGGGTGGTGGGGGGGGAGGCGTGTTAGATGTCGATCATTGCTGTTGGTTCCCTCTTCCTCCCCTCCTCCCTGCATCCCTACCTTCCTGCTGTGACTACTACTCCTGTGCTCGGGTCTACTCATCCCTTCTGTGTATTTGTTTGTTTGTTTGGAATCTTCGGGTTCCTCGATAGCTCATGATAGCATAAGCTGGTGTGCTTCTTCCTCGTGAACTTGTTGCTTCGATGCTATATAGCCGCTTGTTTAACATCAAACTTTTGTTTGTTTTGGCATCACTGCCCCCTGGTGGTGGGAGTAGGAGAACATCAAACTTTTAAGACTCCAGACACTCTATCTTTTGATAGCCGTGCACCATCAGCTTTCGTCACCACATGTGCATATGCACCCATTTTGTCTGCAGCAATTGTGCTGGGAGGGGAAACATCCTAGAATGCCAGGTTGTTAGAACAAAGTGTTCTTGCGTTGAGGGAGGACTTGGGCAGAGGTCCGAAGTCCACTTCCTCAATGTATTGACATATCAATATATGTACATAGACCCATAATTCTATTTTTATGAATTACCATATCTAAATACGTGCACACCTGTGATCATACCTCTATCCATAGCTTTGCCTCCGGGATCATTCTTGTTTCCTTTTATCTTTCTTCTCCCCCATCACCACTCTCACCCTTCTATGCATTTTTCTAATGCTGGGCACAAGGGCTGGTTCCAGTGCTATTTTGAATAGTGCTGTAGTGAACATAGGAGTGCATATGGCTGTTCCTGCTTGGGATATTGCTTCACTGGGACATAGACTCAGCAGGGATGTTGTTGGACCTTGTGACGTTCCCAGTTGTTTGATAGGCCACATATCGTTTTCCACAATGGTGGCACTTATTGAACACACCTGGCTGCGCTGTGTGAGGGTTCCCACCTGTGCCCTCTCCAGCATCTGCTGTTTTCTTCTGTTTGAACTGGGTTGTCATTGTAGATGATATCTCAACATTGTTTTGATTTGCATCTCATGGACGGCTAATGATTGTGAGCATTTTTTTCATGTTGCTTAGCCATTTGGTTGTCATGCAGCTGTGTGTGATTCATGAAAATTTGGCTGGAATAGCTTTCTTATAAAAGAAGAGAACCAAATAGCAAGAATTCTAACACAGAGAGCACTCAAAAAAGACAAATTCATTGGTGGGGAAAGCTTGTGTACCGTTTTAATTGGCAAAGATAAGTTACAAAACACTTGTCCATATCCTTCACATGTACAATTCAGTGATACTATGTTTGGCATGTTGTACACTCATCACCACTCATTTCCCTTTAAACAAGGAGTACTCATTCCACCACCTCAATAATAATATTTTTATAAACCCATTGCCAATTATGACACATGGTGACAGAGTAGAACTATCACACAAAGTTTCCAAGACTGTACATCTTCATGGAATATGATTGCCATAATAGTCTCCTAGTGGGTCTGCACCACTAACTTCACGAGCTGCCCATTTCACAATTGTTCCTCCAGGACCCTTCTTCCCCTAAAGAACTTAGTGCTCGCTACACACCCCCTTCTTTAAGAAAATTTTCATTTAAGTTGAATCTACATTTGTTCTTTTGTGACTGAATTATTCCACTTTCAGAGATATGTTCAAGGTTTCAGAGAAAAAATGTTGTCAAGTAAACCGACTCCATGTAATTTTCCAGATTTAAAGATATATCACTTTAAAGAGTAAAGCACCTGGAATTGAAAGTATAACTATAAGTCAGGCAAGAACCTTTCCAGAGCAGAGGAAACAAATGCATCAGATCCCTTTCTTGGGTGCTGTTTCCATCATCTTCAAGTATTCAAGTGCAATATGTTTTGATCTTTACACAGTGAATAAATGCAGGCAGGGTGAGAAATTATTTTTGATTTATTATAAAACCAACTGAGGGCACAATCAGATACCAAGCTTCATAATTCAAGTTGCATTCATGTTTCCAGCTTTGCATTTTCTGTGTATGAGCTCCTGGACCACTGAAAAGTTATGCAGATATAGAAGCAATCCTGGTGACTGAGTCGCTGTATCTGGGCAAACAGTCATCACTCTTTATAATCTCTCTGCAGGAAACATAAAGTTACTGGCATTTTATTTTTTTAAAAGCATAGCAAAGGAGATGGGCTTGCATACACACAGTGTTGTTTGTGAATTTTTGAAAATGTTGTACAAAAACAAAAATGAAAAATGTATGACTATTTACAAATCTATCCTGGCAGAATGTTGTTAATTGCACACTTTCAAGACCCCTGCTTCCTTCAGATTTTGTGCTCACACTCTGCATTGTCGATGGAAAGCACACCCATGAGTTATACCCTTTCTTTCCTCTGTTTATAGAAAGAAGTTAGGAGTATTCGAAGTAGAGGGAAGTAACTCACTCTTAACCAAAAAAGTGATTAGGAAGAAAGTTAAAGTTTTAAAGCCTTATGGTAAATTCTATTGAAGTATATGGGGGAAACTGCTTTAACTAATTTTCTTCCTAGTGATTTTGTTACCTTCTATTTCTTTTTCACTGTCTCTAATCATAACACAGTCTTATCTGTTAAATAATGAACAAATTATACTCTACTATTAAATTTTAAAAAAGATAGGAAAAAGTGCCTGATATTGAGGAAGATGCGTTACAGGGGCAGTTTTATAACCTGACTTGTAGGATTATAAATTGGTATAACTTTTTAAAATAAGGATTAAGAGGTATCTAAAAAACTCCAGAATTTGATTCTGAATAGAAATTATTCCATTAAAGGGTAGATGTACACAGATTTTTATCCAATTTTTTGAGTTTATAATATACACACAGGCTCACAATTAATCATAGTTCCATCCTAAGAACAGTTAGTTCTTACAAGATTACTTTGCTGTCGAGAAGGACACACAGACGATAGAGGTATATTGCAAAGTATGGTGAAGAAATTAAATGGTGCTCAGCCACCCAAAAGAATAGTATCTGTGGTCTTAGTAAAGTGACAAGATTGGGACACCATTGATGGCGGGAGGGTGTAGGAGGCATATTCCCTTCCCATTCTCCCGCCATTCTCTAGCTTGTTGTGCATTCTTTCCAAAGATCGGGACTTTTTAAAAACACTGTGAGACGTGGGAAAAATGGTTTGAAATCGGGACTATTCCGCCAAAAGTGGAACGTCTGGTCGCTTTATCTTAGAGGCTGTGTCCAAACATGCAACCATCTAACTGAGACATCAACTAAATCCACATGGAAGAAGCACACCAGCATCTATGATCCAAGAATTGGAAAGGAGGGAATAATATCAGAGCTTAAATTGTGAGCTTCTGGTGTGCAGGAGGCTATGTTTGACAGTGGAAACCCAAAATAAATTTGCAGGATCCACACAGGGAATAAACCCTTGAAGATGTCTCTTTAACCATCATGAAGGGATAGGAATAACGTGGTTACCAGGCAGAGTATTGGAGGGATGATTGTAGGAAATTAAGATGATGCATCTGGCTTGACCAGTTAAATCCTTGTCACTCGATCTCCCCTCTGATACACTTTGAGCTTGATCTGATCTTTTTTTTAACATTTTCTGTGTTTTGGGGGGTGTGCAGTGTGGTTGTCACCACTGTATTTTGTCATAGTTGGTAGCCTCCTTGACTCTGTTATGTGTTTTTGTATGTTTTTGATATATGGAGACAACAGCTAGAATCAGGGTTTCGGGGTGTATGGTAGAGGGGGTGGGAGGGGTAGTGGTAAGGTTAGGAAATTTACACTGAGGTTTTTTCTTGTTTGTTTGTTTGTTTACCCTACTCATTCAAGGCTGATTTTAAGGAGCTCAAGAAGGAAGAAAGGTTTTAAAAACTGAGTTTGGTAGCAATTGTACACCACTGCTGGATATAATTGAACAACAGCCTGCTATGAGGTCTGGATTAGCTAAAAAAATGCTTTGGGGTAAAAAAGATGATAATGTACATAAACAAGACAGCAATCTAATGTGTTTTTAATTGTTGCAGAAATATGTGAATATAGAGGCTGAGCCCTGGTGGCGTAGTGGTTGTGTGTAGAACTGCAGCTCAAGTTCACTGACTTGGCGGTTCAAATCCAGCAGCCTCTCTCTAGGAGCAAAGCTGGGCCTCCCACTCTCATCAGAGAGCAGTGATACTCCCCCCATCTATATTATACACACACACATATATATATACACACATACACATATAAAATACATTTACCAGTTCATATGTACACTATGGTGACACCACTGATGCTAATTATATTTAGCCATCACCAGTATTCTTTTCAGAAATTTCACATACCATAAACAGAAACACAGTTCCAAATAGCGCTCCTTTTCTCCTGTTACCCGAATAGGGTAATTTCAAACAAAATTTTTCTTACCTGTGTGCAGTCAGCCGCCGACCGCAGATACAGTCTCTCACTGACACATGCGTGTGGCCCTCATGTAGGAACATCATTGAAAAGAATTCGCTCTGTGCCACAGGAGAGGAAACAATTTCGAGATCAGGACCAATATACAAATTTTAACAAAATTTAAGTGGCCATTTCCCCAAATCATTGACATTTCATAACAAGTCCTCTCAACATGAAACAACCATTCTTAGGTGTATCAGATGTTTTCAAAACCTGGAAGATGAACCACTAAGGAAGATAGTCAACCGCACCTAGTGAAGAAACTGGATAAAGCGTAGAGATGGAAGGAAGAAAAACCATAGAATTAAGAAGGATGCAGTGTCTCCTGACACTGCAATCTGAGGTGGTTCAGAATTTTCTGTTTTATGTGGCCTCAGGGAGCTTTCACCTGAATAAGTGCCTAAATGCTTATTTCTCCATAAAAAAAAACGAAACTAATGAAGTTCTTTTTAACAGCCAAATTATAAATAGGGGCAAATGTCCAATCAAGACAGAGGCTCCTGCAGAAATCAGTCAGGACAGTTATTTTCAAGACAGAGAAGTCAGAAAGTTATGGCAACTAATTTGGGGGTGGGGAGGATTTCAATGGAATGGTCTTGATTCTTTGGAAGGACAAATGAATGTCATGGAGGCTTATTATGAATACGTTTTAAGAAAATTAAAAACTATACTGGTGACCAAAAGGTTAGGAAATTTACATTGAGGTTTTTTTCTTGTTTGTTTGTTTGTTTACCCTACTCATTCCTTAGGAGGCCTGGTGGCAGACTGGTTAGGTGTTGGACTGCCACTACAAGACCCACACTTCAAAGCCATCAGCCACCCCATAAAAGGAGGAGGAGGCTTTCAACTCCCACACGAAAGTTGCATTCTCAGAAATACACAGGGACAGTTCTATCTTGTCCTATAGGGTTTTCTAAGTCCATATTGACTCATGGAAGTGAGGGAGTTTTACTCATCCTTCATGGGTAGCTGTGCCAAGAGAATTTCATTGGGAAACCTCACCCAATCCACTTTCCATCCGTGATTTTGCTTTTTAAAAACTCTTCTGTTGCTGTCCCTGTGGTAGTTTCTATGAGAAAAATCAATACCGGAGGGGAAATTTAGGATGTCCCAAATGTCAAACATCTCTGTGCTGTTGTCTCCCTCTCCTTTCCCAGATGTTAACCAGTATTCCTCCTCTCAGTGTAGGGCCTCGTTCATGTCTCTGGGGCCTTTAACTTTCCTGCTGGGCTCATAGGACTAAGGAAATGGCTCACACGGTTGGGCATGCCTTTAAATCCCAAATCTGAAGTGAGGCTGCAGAAGCTGGTGATTTCAGAGCAGGTAAGAGATCACAATTCAAATTCCAGGGACCGGAAGTCCAACAGAGGCAGGATCTAGGGCTACAGCCAAAAATGTCTGAAAGGCTACAGCCAAAAATGTCTGAAAGTCAATGGAGACCTTTGCTTCTTCCAAGATCACAAAAATGGAAAACTTTGATGGCAAGGTGGTTGTCTTTCAGTCGAGCATATCCCAAGGAAACAAAGGCGGAGACTCAGAGGACGTCCCACTTTGTCCTGGCCCCGAGCACAGCAGAGAAGTCCCTCCAAAATGAGATTCTAGCCGCAGTACGGAGGCTAGAATTTACAGTGCATCATAAACCTGATTATGACTACAAGATGCATAAAAAGAATTTACTGCACCTCAGTTCCCCGCACCTGCGCATTGAAAAAGAACACTCTGAGTCCTTTGAGGGTGTCAAAACTACTGTTTGGATTGGTATAAAGCAAAGAGTATAGAATTCTTGGATGAAAGGTTTTGGAAAAAACAAAACAAAACCCAAACTACATCAAGTCGAAGCTCATTTGTGGCAGGGTAGATCTGCCCTCTCGAGTTAACAAGAAAAACAAAACCCAAACTGCCATCATGGCGAAGCTCATGCATGGCAGGGTAGACCTGCCCTCTCGAGTTAACAAGACTGTAACTGCTTACAGGAGTAGAAAGCCCTGTCTTTCTCTCGAGGAGCACCAGGTGGCTTTGACCTGCTGACCTTGCCATTAGCAGTCAGCTCATCAACGAGAAAATATTGCTTTCAGAAGTGTAAAGATTAACGTGGGACGTCTATGTTCAGGAGCTATCGTTTCACATTTTGATTTATTTTTAAATAAAGAATTCTGCTATTCACAGCAATACTTTATGACTTACCTTTGTATATTTGCCTAGTCCAGGTATTTTGTGTAAGTGAGGTCCTTAGAGTATTTGTCCTTTGATATTTTACTCAGGACATTGTTTTCAAGGTTCATCTATATCGTAGCGTGCAGCAGGATTCTATTTCCCTGTCCATCGGATAAAGAGGACACACTTTGTGTGCTCATTAGCCCAGTGGACACTTAGGCAGTTTCCACCTTTTGGACATTGTGAAAAGTGCTGCAGGAAGCCTTGAGCAATGAACAGAATGACCAATTGTTTCATTATACAAATGTGTTTAAGCACACACAACTATGTGCAGTTACGGTTTGGAAGAATATCCTTCAAGAAGGGGGAACAGGTGAAAAACACCACATATATCTATATATGGAGTGTAAATATTTCATACACACAGTAGCATCGGTGGCACAGCGGATTAAGCCATGCGCTGCTAGCAAGAAGATTGGTGGTTCAAGACATTCTGTCGAAGAAAGATGAGGCTGCTTTCATAAAAGATATAGTGTCTTGGAAGATCTGTGGAGCAGGACTGCTACATTCTATAGGGGAACTATGAGCGGGAACTGACTGGGTGACTATGAGTTTGTTTGTTTTGACTTTATACATGAAACGAGTGAGACAAGAAACACGTTACAAGGAATTATACCCATGAAGTGCTATTACTATTGATAGTATTTTTGTTGGGTTCTTTCTTTTCTACATTTCCCATACTTAAGCTCTTTCCATCACTAGACGTTTTCTGTGCATAGTCAGAAAAATAGTATACTTCATTGGAAATACTGAAATTTTTAGATAAAAGTTTTACCCACAACCTGTAGACAAAACAGTTCGATACTCTTTTAAGTTTAATGATTTTCTACTTCTATTTTTTAAATGATACATTTGAGAATCTATGTTATTTTGTCATCTTCTTTGCATGCTAATGTATATTTGAAGATATGACATGCTGGTCTGTGAAATTTCTTGGTGATTAGTAATTTTTCACTGGTATGGTACATAGATCTTATTTAAATGTCTAGTATCTGCATCCAATATTTTTTCTCACATACATCTTTCTGAATAAAACTTCATTATATTTTTTTCAGGAGTGAAGTATATGCATGATCTAAATCAGTATATTTTACCTTTCTTTATATTTAGAAAAGAGTTAAAGAGGTTGTTTGAAAACATGCTTGGCAGGGTGGGGGGATGTGGGCAGACGGTGTCTCAGTACATGTCCTTTTCTCCTCACCCCAAAACTCTAACCCAGTGCCTTTGTTTGCCATACTCATTGTTAGCTGATAAGCCTGGACTCTTTCCTTTCATCCTCATAAAGCATCTTTTGAAAGCCATTCGTATCTTCCCTTTTATTGCATTGAGTGACTTTTAAAAGACTGAACTATAGATATTTGACCCATTGTACTTACTAATTGCACACTCATTCATGGTAGACATATCACAGATCTTTTAATGAAGAAACATGAGCTGAGAATGAATTTGCTTTTTTGGGGGGGGGGCATCACTGCCCTCTGCTGGTGGGAGTAGGAGGCCCAGCCTTTGCTCCTGTGGAGCAGCTGCTGGATTTGAACCTCATCCCGGTGGACCGCAGTCCCGCACACAACCAATATGCCACTGGGGCTCAGCCCCTGAATTTGCTTTTTTAATGGGTTGTGAAAAACTACAAAACTTTCTGAAAAATGTGCATCACAGGCTCTAGGTGGCCCGAAAATTCTAAAACTTTACTATCATGTCCTTTTCAGGAAAAAATTTTTTTCTGAACGCTGAACTTGGGAATAAGTGGTTCAGTTGCTTGGTGCTTATTAACCATGTTTTATATACAAGATATCAAAATTTGTGGATTTTCATCCTTTATGAACAACACAGAAATCTGGAAGCCTATGTAGTTTTATTGGTATTTGAGTACTAATGATTTTTCTTCCTTCTTTATGTCACTGTGAAAAATTCTACCTTTAAAGAAGAAAAGGTACCATTTCATAAATAATGCAAACAGAGTTAAATGTTTTAAAACCTTTTAAAGGGAAGTATAGACATAGCACAGAACTGACTGCCTGTCAAAGCTGGAATTAGTCCCTGGAGAAGGACATCATTCCTGGAAAGTGGAGAGTCATCAAAGCAGATGAAGCTTGCCAGTGAGATGGTCTGCATCTAACAGTGGGCTCGCACATGGCACTGGTTTTGAAGGAACTGGTTTTGCAGGCCCGGGACGTGTTTTGTGCAGTGGCAGATTGGGTGACATGCTATGTGTTCCATGCCACCTTGCACCAGTCTTGTGCCATGGGCTGTTGTTACTTACACAGTGCTGAAAGTCGATCTGTGCTTAGTGATCGACTTCCCCAAACTCCTGCGTGTCTCTAGAGCTCAGCTTTTTGATTTGTAAGATGAAACTAGCAATGATACCTACTTCACGGGGTTCTGACAAGGTCTTGATGAGCTTCTCCATTGGTATCTAACATAGGCTTCCTAACAGTCATATTTTTTTGGACCATGAGCCAACTCAGTGTTTTGTGAAGCAAAGTATGCATGGATGCAAATCCTAGCTTTGCTCGTGTGATGATATATAAGCTACAGAATTATTCTGGGTTTCAGTTTATGCATATATAACATAGAGACAGTAGTTTTATGTTGGTGTATTTATTACGTGAGCATGTGTGTCAAACATCTGTAACACTTTTTAGTACATATAAACCAACCAACCATCAACCAGTTATCATGGTTCACCCCAACTCAGGGCAACAGCACGTGTTTTAGAGCAGAACTGTGCACCCACCCATATGATTATCAGTAAGTGCTTCAAAGTTATTGGCTATTCCCTTTTATCATCTCATGGACTAGAGATAGATATTGTGACTTTAGTACCATACAGAGATGTAGATGTCTAATATGGAAAGTAATTAAACCAACTGGTCCTGATTTTTAAAAAGGTTCATATTCTTGTTTAGCTGTTGAACAATGATGGTTTATGTCACACTTCCGGAGCTGAACAAAAGTTGATATTAATTGGACCACCTTTCACAGAAGGGTCATAAGAAAGGGATGAGTCAGCCAGCGGGGCAGTGTAGCACCGATGAAAGAAGCAACATTCCTCTAATTCTTCATGCTTCCTACCCCCTAACCATCATGACCCCAGTTCTACCTTAGAAATCCTGCTAGATCAGAGCATGTACCCCAGTACACATAAGAGTTCCCAACACACGGAATCCAGGAGAGGTAAACCACTCAGAAATAATAATGGAAGTTAGCAATACCTTGAGGGGAAGGGAGTTAGGTGGGAAGGAGAACCAATTGCAGTGATGGATGTATAACAGTGTCTACTCGCCCCCCCCCCACCATCCCTATTATATTCTGTGATGAATAAAGAAAAATGAGTGAAGGGAGACAGAGGATGTTGTAATATTTGAAAATAATAATCATTTACAATTATCAAGGGTTTATGAGGGTGGGGAAAGCAGGAAAAAAACTGAGTTGTTACCAAGGGTTTAAGTATAAAGAAAATGTTTTGAAAAGGATGGTGGCAACATGTGTACAAATGTGCTTGACACAATGGATGCGTGGATTGTTAGAAGAGCTGTAAGAGCCCCTCAAAAATGACTTATTAAAAACTAGTCTTCAAGTCTTGGTAGAGAACATTAAAGTCTTGGTGAAGCAATTTAATTTTGATCTACCTATCAAAGCAGTGATATTTAAGTAGTTTGACACACAGATCATTTTCAGAGCCACTTAGCTACCTCTGAAGGAAACTTCATTGGAACATTATTACGCCAGTTAGTTATCCTTCCTTCCATTCTTTGCTCTCAGAAGCCTCTCTTATCCCCAGAACGTACTATGCAAAAACAGTTCTGTTGTTTTGCCACGGACAGCTGGGAATTTTTAATATTAACTGTTCTTGAATGTAGAAGGAACATACCTGGTTTTTTACAAGTGAGAATGGTGAGACATCTACTGGCTTGCTATGTAGACATTTTCTGTAAATATCAACATTGAGATTAAGGCACCCTGATTGGTAAACAGGATGGTTTGGCACAGACCCAGCCCAGTGTGCTGAAACACACCAATGATGAGAGCATAAGATGTAACCTTTTTCATTCTGTTCAGCATAAGGTCACCGTGGATTGGTAGCAGTGAACAACAGCAGTATAGATGTGTACATAAAAGGATTTCTGTGTTACATAAGATAAATCATAGAAGATGACAATCTGAGTAGATTTTTAGTGAGTTTATGTACAACGAGTCCTGAGCCATCTGTGCCAATGAGGGAATGAATTTTACTGATAATAACCAAGCACATCTTTCTAAGGAACATAAAAAGTTAATGTTAATTTTTATTTTCAGGGAATATGGAGCCATTGATGATGTAGACATTGATCTGCATATTGATGTTAGCTTTCTTGATGTAAGTATTCATCCATGCAATGATTGGTATCTTTAAAAGACATTGATGTTTTTTCTTGGGAGAAATTGTCTCTTCTCTTTTATGTTATGACTTGGTAGAGGTCGATTATGCAGAAATACTATAAGTTCCTATAAAAGCAAAGATTATACCTATTTCTTATTCTCCGGGGTTTTCTTGATACTCTGAAATTTATAGGCTATTACCATACATCGCTATGCCTGCTCTTTAATTACTGCATCATTGTCTTGACATGTCACATGTTAAAAAAATCCTACCCTCCAACTCTTTGGTGCATTAATAGTGTCTGTCTGGCAGTAACAATCACGGAGATGACAGTCAGAGTAGCACTGGCTGTGATTGTGATGCTTAAGGTTTTATGTCCATGTGGCTGGGCCATGGTTCTCAGTGGTTTGGCAGTTTGGAAATGATGCAATTTGGCAGGTATCTAATGGTCATCTGACAATTATGATCTATTTATATGGTCATCTATTTTGGCATATTGCAGTATTCTCCTGACAACCTGATTTTGTGGTATATAACCGTGTTGGAAAGTGAAGAGTGGGTATTTATCCAAAGTTCTAACTTTTCACCTTTACATAAACTGAAAAGCTGTAATTTAACCTTGTTACACAAAAGAGTAGGTGTGAAATAATATTTAAGCCTTTACAATTTATATATTTGTTTCATCAGCATGTTTTTAAAAATTTTATCTCTTATTAGAGAAATCAAAAACTCTACTAAAACGTGACTAGCTATCTTTTAATTTTGTTTGTTCAGGAGGAGATTGCTGTGGCTTGGGAAGTAATTCGGACAGAACCTATAATTGTAAGACTACACTGTTCACTTACCCAGTATTTAAATGGCCCAGGTATGTTCCTCCCTCCCACAAACCTCACTATTTATTATTTTGCAAATTAAATGCCTTTAGCTCCTTAGAATAAGCAGATTTTATAATTCTGAGTACTATAAGTGCAACTATGTTTTTAATGCGTACTTAAATACCTTTGCATTTTAAGTAAGGTGCTTTATTGCCAGTGTAACTTACAGCAACAGGAGCTGAGATCTAATTTCTATTTATTAAGTTTAATTTAGCCTCCATGAATGCAACATATTTCTGTCTTTGTCAATGGACGTCGTAAACATATTTCTGGTGTCTAAATCCTTATGAGATAATTTTAATGTACTTCAACTGATAACTGTTTTCAACAAAGGACTTTATTAGACATCTTTTCTGTTTAAATCTTCCGCCAGTATATTAACAGATGTGTAAATGCACACACACACACACACACATACACACTGGTGCCTGCGCATCTTATAAGCTATCCACCTTTGAAGGACCCCTGGGGGCATCGTGGAATACACAGTGAGCTGCTATGAGCGCAAACTACAAGTTCAGTGGTTCAGACCCACTGGTTGCTCGGTGGGAGAAAGATGGAAATTTTTACTTTTCATCTGATTTAGACTTCCAGGGACATGGCGGCTGATTCCCAAAAATAAGCATTCCAAGACACAGGAAGTAGAAATGAGTCAGGGAAAAGCACGATGATTCTTCTATAGATCAAAAAGTCCTAACCCTGCTCCCACGACCACCAGAGGGCAGTGATGCCCCCCAAAACAAACAAACAAACAAGTCCTAACCCAGAAACAAAAGATGGACAGTAAACAGCAGCTCTCCAGCTTGTGTCATCGAGTGAGCTTTCTTTGCTATTGTCTCTGGAGGGCTCCCAAAGCATTTCAAGGACGGTACAACCCCGAGGAGCTTTCATATGAAAATAGTTCCAGTGTAGTGACATTTGTTTTCCAATTTAGTACAATGTTGGCTATAGTATTAACTCCACAACTCTTTGTTTAAATAGCCTTAGTTAATTAGTATTCCTTAATGTTAGACCAAAGAATGATCGATACTATTCTGATTACCACAAATATTTGCAAATGTAACAAAAGAGAAAAATAAAACACCCCCACTCCCTCTCTACTGGGAGCACTGTGATAGCGTAGCTTTCCTTCTCTTAGCTGTTCCTGTGCAGCCTTCGGTCTCTCCTCCTCTCCACCTCTGCCTCCTTCTCTGCAGGGCCTTCCTGTTTGTCTCCAACTTACTGTGCCTACACTCAATTGGATTGTTCTAATAATTTCTTTTTTTAAATTGATACTTAATTACAAAAATTACTGTGATGTATATTGCATTTATGAGATTCTCTAAAGTCATTATTAGTTCCCAAATGACTGATGATTAATGTCTTCACAATATGTGGTAGGTTTGTGCACCTTTTTGTTTCCCCACAGATTGTGCTACATAGATTTCACTGTGATGGTTGTTGAAATTTTCATACCTGACCTTTTTTTAAAGTTTATTCCTCCCAGCCTAATTGATAGGAGATAAGAATGTACCCTGTTTTTCTATAATCTTGTGACTGTTAATCATTTTAAAATGTAACTTCTAAAAACAGTAAGCAGATTCTTCTTTACCATGTTACCACATTATCTTGTTCTGCTACATGTAGAAAATATATTTCAACCTAAGAAATACTTAGATTTGTGTACACATATTTAGATTAAAGTTTAGTGATCTTTTTAAATCTCTAGCTTGAAAACTCAGCTATGTTTTTTTTTTGTGTGTGTGTGTGGATACTTTTTAATCTGTATTGCTGCAAATTTTCACAAATGCATTCAGCCATACTCTAATTGAAATACAAAAAAAAAGTTCCATCAAAATTTTCACTTATGGCTGAGCCCTGGTGGCGTAGTAGTTGTGTGCGGGATTGCAGCCCACAGGGTTGATAGTTCAAATCCAGCAGCAGCTCTTCAGGAACAAGGCTGGGCTTCCTACTTCCACCAGGGCAGTGATGCCACAAAAAAAAAAAAATTTTTTTTCACTTATGAAAAAAAAAGTTTTTCACTTATGTTCCTTGGCCCTCAGCCCCTGAAGGAAACCACAGATCTGTTTTTTTGTTTCTATGGTTCTGTGGTTTTGAGGGGTTTTCCTTTTAGCCTCTTTGATTTCCCAGCGCCATTCAGATGTATATATCTATCATTTTGATTCATTTTGACTTAAAAAACATTTCTGCATTGATTTTTTTAAACAGATGTTGTAGTTTTCAAACCAAGGGAACACAAGAGTTATCCTCTCAACTTTTTCATAATGAAAAAATTTGTTTTAGTAAATGAAACCAACCCTATTATTTTGGGGGTCATAATTCTATCAGCCTGAAAGACAACAAGCTTTGTTCAGTTGAATGATACATGCTTTAGTTTGTTTGGTTTTATATGTGCTTGTTGGACTGTGCTTTTTTTCTTCTTCTTCTTAATAGTATCTCTCTTTTGTATTTATTCTGGTAGACTATATCCGCACCATAATTCACTTCTAGAAAAATGTAGCAATTACTCCTTATCTGTTTATTCTAATATGTATGGATCGCTTCCAGTTGCTCTGTCTTCCCTGTTAATTGATTTTTCTTTCATCCTGTCCAGCTATTCATTCGCTTTTTTTGTTTTCTTTCAAGTATGACTTCTATGTAATTAAAATTTTTTCATGAGTTAATCTTCTATTTAATGTTCCCATTGTGTTTTACGTTGATAACTATCTCTGTACATTTATATTACTTACTCATCAATTGCTTTCATTTTGCTTATGTATATCATTTCAGATTTTGTTGTGAACATCAATAGTTATTGTCTAAGATTTAGAATTTAGATTGAGTTTAGCCTCTCAATATATTTTTTAATTTAAATAATTTTATTGGGAGCTTAACAGCTATTATAACATTCAATACATCATCTGTATCAAGCATATTTGCACACATGTTGCCACATTCATTTCCAAACATTTTCCACTTGGCCCCTTGGTATAAGCTGGTTTAAGCTCCTCTTTAAAAAAAAAAAAAAAGCTCCTCTTCCCCCCCACCTTTTTTTAAAG
>PVJH01010990.1:0-70924 GCA_004026705.1 Nesogale talazaci
TCTTTAGGATCTGATCCAACCAGGTTAAGGAGTTAAGAATATTTACAAAACCATCAAATTACTTCTTATATATACATTTCCTGAAAACAGACAAAAAATAATTTCATTCACATTTCATGAATCTGAAATTGAAATAAATTTCCATATTTTCAAGAAAACCATGGAAGCAGTTGCTTGTTGGAAATTTTTATTTTTTATTATGAAACAAGAGTTAGATTATTTTAACTGTAAGGAAGGAGACATCTTAATGAATGCATTCTTTACACAGAATATCTTGAAGTGTTAAGGATTTCCTGAAAATAAAATATATTTCACAGAAAAGGAAGCTTTTCAAGAAATTGGCACAGAAGTTGCAAGATAATAAAATTCCAAATAGCCCAAATACACATAGGGAGTTTTAAAATTTAATAGAGCATATGAAGTTCTTGAAGAGAAAGAGAGAGGGGGAAGAATAGACCGATATGGAGAAAAGAGACTTGCTGATCTTCAAGGAGAAGGCCAGTATGGACGTTGAAATTATTATTATGACTTTGGTCTTTTGGTTGATGAGCCTGAAATCATAATATTGGTCAGGAGAGAACTGATGCTGCTGTGGATGCTGGTAGTTTATAAATTTCCACTCTCCTGGGATGTTCAAACTGCCAGGATCCAGCTTCCACATTGAGAGCTTTTGCGAAAGTTAATTGTGGAGCTGATAGAATAATTGCCAAAGGAAGGGGTCCCCAGTTATTCCAGCATCTTCATTTTAAGGTCTGACTGGCTGTGAAAGATCCTGGTGACAACGCAAATGAAGATCTAGGGACATTTTCCACTGAGGCTGTTGGAAACACCAAACCCAAAACTGAAGTCACGCTGATTCATAGTGGCCCCGTAGGACATAGCTGAAGTGGCCTTGTGAGGTTTTGAGACTGTAATTCTTTATGGGAGTAGAAAGTTTCATCTTTCTCCTCTCCAACTAATTGGTGGTTTCCAACGAGTGACCTTGCAATCTACAGCCCCACATACAACCACAACCCACCACGGTCCCTTGTATGAAACGCAGTGAATGATGGACAGGACATTTTCTTGACCTGCTTAGGCTGTGGATATTGGCTGCTGATATGGGTTGGCTGGTCATTTTCTGTTCCACCAGAATGGATTGTTTGATTGCACAGACTGACTCAGGCTCAGTGGCATGCTGGGTGATGGTCTCCATAATGTAGGACGGTCAGACTGTGCCATACAGAACAGCCAACCTAAAAGCCTGGTTGTGAAAACAAATACTGTAGTCTAAATTCCTCCTGGAGCCATTTTGTCTCTTAATTTGTTGGATGCTAAATAAATGCATTTGAGAATAAGGAATAATCTTCGACAGTTTGAAGTCCTTTAAGCTAAAACAGTATAACACTTAAAATTTCAAATAACTTTGAGCTGAAAAAAATCTGAAAATCTTAAAGTAAACATAACCAAATGGGTAGATTTGTGTCTCTGTCCCTGAGGTCTGGATTGAGCTCTATATTGCTCAGTCAGGTCTAGCAGTTTTGAAAAGACAGAAAACCCAGAGAAATGAAATCCACCATGGAAAGACAATTCTATGTAATATACTTGTGCTTTCCATCCTACTTGGTCCTAAAAATAATATTGTGAATGAAACAGAACCATGAATTCTTGATTTTCTCTGTTCTTGGTGGCCACCATGTCAAGCTGTATGACCAGAATTAAGAAAAGCTTCAAAACATCGGTATGGTGAACTTACATGTAGTACACTGACATGTACAGTTTATGAAAGATTCGGTATCACATATATATCAATATCCAATGACAATGGCATTTAACCAGTCCAATAATGATGAATACAAAGGACATCCTTCTGCTGAACTGATTTTGGAATTCATAAAGTGTCCTAGGAATCCTTCAGTGGCCTTTCTTGATTCTACCATTTTCAGTGAACTGACTAAACAAAGAAAGCATAATGACGACTGGATGTTTGATTTCTCTTCATGGTGTTGTCTATGTTAAATTGTGACATCAGAATGAGAGAATGACATGAATGTTGATTGGACTGGTCAATATAGGTAGTGTAGGTGGCCAACAGTATTTTTCTTTCTGTGACCAAGAAAAAGTTCAGAGATTCCCTGAACTTTTAAATAAAGCTTCTATTACAGCAACAGTGGTTAGAAGGGTGTGGCACTCACCTAATCTGGTATCAATTTGAGGATTAAGAGTGTAGGGGTGACGTCTAGACTGTCAATCTGGAGATAGCCAATGAGACCTCTTTGTGAGAATGGCCTTCTCCTTTGAGGATTCTGGGAAATATGGTACTTCCTTCTTGCAGGCAGAGACACTCGCTATTTTAGTTCACTCCCTTGAAGACACTGGACTAACAAGATTCACTCCCTGGGAGACATTGCAGGTTAGGAGATACATAGCAGTATGCTGATAGACCCCAAGCTCTGGAAGCTGTAGGAGCCTTGTTGAGACCCCTGTTAGCATGGGGATGCTTCTACCACCACTGGATACACAGGTCTCAGTACCTACTAGCTGGTGATTTTCCTAGTGTCATTGCATGAGCTTTGTGAGTCGGAAGAAGACTTATAGATCGGTATCAGACATTTGGGCTCATATCAAAATTATGACCTTACTGCACTGGGTTGGGGTTTTTTTAATGTACATTTGCTCTTGTATATGACTCTTTCTTATACACATATGAATGTTTATGAATTATGAGTATTTATGAATTTGTTTCTCTAGTCTACCCAGACAAACACACAGGGTGATACATATTCCCTAAGAATTTGGTGACTTGGACTTTTATGTCAAGTCTCCATAGACGAAACACCTCAGACAACAAAAAAGTTTTAAAAGGGAAAAACAAATCACTGGGTCACTGACTTCTATGCTCCATGATGTGGACCTCGCCAAAGTTTTGCTACTGAATTTTTACTCATGACTATACAACGAAAGGGAAAGTGAAAGGTTGGAAAGTAGACTATCAGGATTAGGCTCAAACAAGTCAGAGAGCTGGTATCAGAGACTACCCATCTGCTATTTTTCCCCTCCTATGAAAGAGCAAAGAGAAATATTTGGAGGGATAAAATAAATGTCAGAGATGCAAAAGCTGTCTATCTATGTGGCAGTCATCTGCTTATATTAATTTTATGATTGAAATGTAGGGATGAGTCTAGCCCTTTAATCTGGAGATAGCCATTGAGTAGCCAATGTGGCCTCTGGTTGGGCATGGTTTTATCCTGAAACTTCCGGGAAATCTCACATTATCTCCCTCGTGAAGATAAGAAGCTATCTCCCCATTTGTTGAAAATGGGTCTTAGAGACTATGAATCACAGACAAGACAAGATGGCAGCCTCTGAGAAGCTGGAGGACAAGGTGGAAATGACCACATGGCTTTGCCCTGATGGAGCCAGGTCTCTGAAGCTGTGGCGGCCACATGGAGACCTCTGCCAGAGATGAGTTGCTTCTGCTGTTGATGGACCCTGAGCCCTGGAAGCAAGAAGCCATGTGCCTGCGCCGGGATTTTGCATCCACTGACCTGTGACTTTGTGAGTCGGAAGGAGACTTTATAGACTGATTTGGGGCATATTGGTTAATATCGGACTTATGACTTTGAACTGAACTGGGTTCAATGTCCTGTTCCTCTTGTATATAAACCATTTCCCTATATCTATATGTGTATCTTTGAAATTTGTTCCTCTAGACTACCTGGACTAACACAATCTATCTATTCAGGAAACTGTACAAAATCAAGAAAAGAGAATTATTGATGAAATTTGGACCAAAATTAATTCTTATATGACATCAGAAGATACCATTTTTATTTCTGGTGAGAAAAAAATTTAACATTATCTGGGACATACAGTTGCACTGCCTAACTCCTGTACAATATTGGTATAAATCAAGGGTCTTCAGATTTCTAGTCAGATCATATGTATTAAGTGGATTTTATATGTGCATATTTAGAGTATTTTGTTTAGCTTTTATCAGCTATTTTAGAAATGTAAAAAGTTACTCTTTCTTGGAGTCTTACACAAATAGTCCACAAGTCAAATCCATCTGTAGGCTTATGATTTCTAGAAAAGGCATATAGGGTGACTTGCTTCTCTGCTGTATCTACATTTGTATCTGAGATGTACAAAGCAGATCTTTTTCCTTACATTTTATGCTGTTGTTAAAAGAGTCAACTTGGACTTCAGTCATCTGGTTTTCTCAAAAATTCTATTTGTGGTCATAAATTACATTTGAAAAAAACATTTAGTATGGAAAAAATAAAGATATCCTATTCCCTTGTTATATTACAAAAATAAATCCTACAGCTTGAGTACTATCAAAATATACTATGTTATTAAGTTCACAATTTTTGGACATTCTTCCCTCATGGCTGTTTCTACTTGTCAAGTGCTACTTTGGATGAAATGATCAATTCCAGTGATAGTTAATTTATATGCTTTCTTTCTTTATAAATGGCAGGTGTGTTTTAGGTCCTCTTCTTTGAGTTGTACCCAATGGATATAATTTATCTGCCAATAGAATTTGAAGACACACTTTCATATTGGAGGCTACTAAAGTAAGCATTTTGGTACATTTACTTCAAGTCATGAATGGAGATAACTCAACAGCTACTGCTAAACCACTCTCTGTCAGTACTGACTCAGCACTCCCAGCAATAGGACTTGTGATCTTTCAACTATTCTACTTATAATAATAAGAGATGATGATACATATTGCTGGACTCTATAAGCTTCTCCAACAAAGTTCTTCATAAAGTTTCCTGAAGTTACCAAGTAGGCTTATGCCAGTAGTATCTATGTGGAGGTATACACATTTCCTTTGTCAAATATGTTTGGAAAATACCTGTGAGACACATTGAAATGATGTTGCTTTAAATTCATATTCAAAAGAATATTTATGTAGATATTTTATTGAAAAATATCTTTGTGCAACATTTGCACTTATGCACTCAATTTATAAGATGTATTCACCCTTTGATCTCTGCTTTAAATACTAATTTCCTTAATCCCTCTCTCTACACACCTCCTGAAGGCACTTTATGAAAGCTTAACTGTAACTGCCTAGGTCCTCAAGGACTCCACTGTGTTTTCAGAGAAAAATCTTTCTCTTAGCCTGGCAGGAGACCTTTGTATACCTTCTCCCTGGCTTTCTAGCACACTCATTATTTTATGTGTTCTTCTTTGAATATAGCCTGCAGAAATTAGCTTTTCATTTGGTTTGTGTTTTGAAGACTTGTTTGGGCTTACCTTCAGCATAGAATATATTATTCCTCTCCTGCACCTAGCAGACTTTGAATTGAAGTCATCTCATTCAAAAAACTCCTGCCCCACTCACTATTGTAGGTACCTTTTAAGCTTATTACTCTTGCCATTTGCTTACTTAATAGCTAATAAGATGCATAAAACATGTGTGTGTTTGCACACCACTCATTTGAAATCTCACAAATTGACTCCATTTCAAAACATAGCATGATATTGATGAATTGGAATATACCTTGATTTCTATAAAGATTTATTAAATTAAGCACTAACCCATCTATGGTGGTCATGTACTTATGCAAATTTCATTACTGAGATGTAGGGGTGGAGTCTAGTCAGTTAATCTGGAGATAGCCATTGAGTAGCCAGTGAGGCCTCTGTGTGGCCATGACTTTCTCCTGATATGTCTGGGAAATCTCGCAGTATTTCCCTCGTGGAAATGAGAAGCTGTCTCCGCAGTTGTTGGGAGTTAGTCTTCAAGACCACGAACTAGGGACAAGACAAGAAGGCAGCTTCCAAGGATCTAGAGGAGTTGGAGCAGAGGTCACATGGCCTTGCCCTGATGGAGCCTGACTTCTGAAGCTGGGAAACCACGTGGAGACCCCTGCCGTTGCTGAGTTGCTTCTGCCACCACTGGATTTTGCTAATGGATCCTAAGTCCTGGAAGCGAGGAACCATGCAGAGACTCCTGCCAGTCCCAGGATTCTGCACCCATTGTCCTGTGACTTCGTGAGTCTGAAGGAGACTTTATAGACTGGTACCAGGCATATGTACTAATATCGGATTTATGAATTTGAACTGGACTGGGTGGGGATGCTTTCTCAATGCTGCATTCCCTTTGTATATAAATCCTATCCTTATATCCATAAAGCATGTCAATGAAGCTGTTTCTCTAGTCTCCCCAAACTAACACACTATCTCTCTCTTGTGTCTTCTTTGGGTCCTTTGCCTCTCTGTATTTCCCATATTACCTTTTTAGCACACACAAAAGTCATAGGAGATGGAGGGAAATGTTCTAAGACTCATTGTGATGATGATTGTACAGCTCTTCTTGATGTAATTGAACTACGTTTTTATATGATATGTAGTTTATATGCCAATAAATCCTGTTGAGAATAAATCATGGAGCTACCCTAGTGCCCTGAGTTGGAAAAGCCACATGGATACTACCAGAATGCCGAAGCCAGCGGACCCACTTGGAGACTACTGCAAGCACTGAGATGTTTACAATGCCACTGAATCCAAAGGCATTCTACACATTTGGCTTGTGATCATTTGCAGTCAGTGTTATTGCATGTGTTTATTGAGTCTGAAGAACACTTTATAGCCTGGTATGGAACATAGGGGCTAATTTCGGATGTATGACTTTGGATTGGAATGAGTTGGAATGTTTTCTTAATGTATAGTTGTTCTTGAATATAAAACTTTCTTATACATATGTGTTTATGAATTTGCTTCTCTAGTCTACCCGGACTGGCACAGAAACCATTTTTTGTTGAAATTAATTGAGTTAAAGCACAAGCCATTATAAACCAAGTGCAGCTTGAGAGATTTGAAAAAAAGAAAAAGTTAGAGACAAGTATCTGGTCAATGTTTTCATTTTAAGACAGTACCTTATGAAGTACAGTAGGGTTTTCTAATATTTCCCTTTATGTGTTACACTTTCTTAACTATTTTAATTGCATTCTTTATCCAGAAACATGTATCTATTTCTCAACATCGATTTTGGTTCTTTGCAAGCTAATGTTGTTCATGGTGCACACATAAGGTATAGCACATTTATCGTGAAAATATCAAAGTATCTATCATTTATGTGTTGTCTGGCTTGAGCTTTATGATAGCTCTAATGGAAAACAATGATTACATCACAACATGCAAATTTTCATTATGAGTCCACCATTAACCAGTGTCATTGAGAAACTGATGCCAACTACTGTGTCTAAGTAGAATTTTGCTACATAGGGTTTTTCAGTGGCTATTTTTTTTTCCAGGAAGAGACCATCTGTTCTTTCTTCTAAGGCACTTCTGAGTAGCTTCTATTCTCTAATCTTCCAGTCAGGTGTCAAGAATATTAAATGTTTACAGTGCTCAGAAACCCTGAAGCCCCATGTCCTGGTTCTATTTGATTAACTCATTTTGCAGCTTATAAATACAAACACACACACACACACACTTTATTCTTGACACTCCTCTTTGTCACTCTGCTCTGATTGATGTGCAATAGATCTCACACCACCTTGTTAGCAAAGGAAAGCCTTCTGGATATATACGTGCCAAGAGCTTTCTATATTGGGATATGTATGGCAAGCATTTCTGAGAAGAGCCATTTACTACACTCACTTGCCCAATCTCCCTCCTGATCATGATACTGCTGGAACGAAGGACCACACTAGGGGAAATAACCATGGGAACAACCACAGTGCTGGCTCTTATTTTCCTTGACTTGGACTCCGGTGGGAGTGGAGGCGGGTTAGTCTTATTACAGAGGTTCATCACAATCTATGCCTAGGGCACGCTTATTTTTCTGTATGTGTCTTTGTAGCATTATTTCAAGCATAATTAAATTGCTTAGTGTGAATTAGATGACAGTTTACAGAACAAATAAATATTTCATTCAGCAATTCATATACATTTTATTTCATATCATTGATCACAGTGTGCTCAATATAAAGGTATTTTAAAAGGCATACCTTCTGCTGGATTTTTTGTTTGTTTGTTTTTGGGGCATCACTGCTCTCCGGTGGTAGGAGTAGGAGACCCAGCCCCACTGCTGGAATTGAACCTCCGTCCCAATGGGCTGCAGTCCCGCGCACAACCACTACGCCGCTGGGGCTAAGCCAATGATGATAAATTGCTAAATAAGTATATGTGAAATTTGCTATTTTTAATAAAAGTGATGGTTTTACATGAAAAAAAGGCATACCTTCTTTAAAAAGCTGGGTACATTTAAAGAAGATTGGGGAGTTTTGTGTAGGGCAGTGATATTTTCTAGGACTAAGACTTGGGGCTTTGTGGACTTGAATAAGGGTGTCCTGGCTGCTTTTTCCTTTACTACCACTTTCCTCTGTTTCTGTTTTCTCACCTGCTAAATGGAAATTATGATGCTGACTTAATAGGGTAATTGAGAAAATTGAATAGAATAAGTAATAGAAAAGCACTTAGCACAGGAAAAACCAGTGTGTGGTGAGCACCGTTATTAATAGCAGGAACACAGCAGCTAAATGAGAGGTGGATACAGAAAAATCAGAGGCTTTTCTGGAGCAGCTGAGATGTGGGTGCAGTAATGACATTACACTTTGTTAAGAGAAAGGAAGGTGGGGAAGGTAAGCGAAATCTGTCTGATATACAGAGAGAAACTGTGAAATCCACATGAAGACAGAGAAAGAAAAGTTCTTCCTAAGGAGTGTGAGGCCACAGGAACTGCAATTATCAGACCCCGATGGCATGCTTGCTATTCCTTTCCAGCAAACTCCTTCTCTACTTGAAGGGAAGCTCAAGAATGGAGTATTTTGTCTGGCACACACCCCTGAGGTCCAGAACTGTCCCTAGACAACAGCAGGAACTCATAAGTATTTTTTGATGGAATACATGAGCCAAATCTCACACACGCCAACAATTACATTTCCCAATATTTCCGATAGAGTTACACCACGAAAATAGATATTAAAGGGCTCATAGTAAAATCATCAGATTATTTCATTCCACCAGAATCTGACAGCCAAACATTTCTCTGTATATTGGATTCTGATTTACATATAATTTGAAGTAGTGTATTTTTTGTCTTAAGAGTTGAGTGCATCTTGGATAGCAGGTTTTGCATTTCAGAAAATCAGATTTGAGTCTTCTTTCCTCACTTACTAATCTGAGACAGTAATTTTTGTTGTGGCTCTCACTCAGCTCTGAGCGTGGCATCCTTAAGTAAGTAGAAGAAAGCATGCCCATCCCTGCAACATCTTCAATTATTGGCATTAAAGTGAATTGTTTCAGCTGCTGTTCAATCCACCTCATCTACCTATGGCAAAGAATGTGCCTCTGTGAGCTTGAAATGAGGATTAGTGGCCTATTTATTATTCATAAAACCATTCCTAGTTTGCAGTAATGTAAAGAATATTTAGCTAGATCTTTAGTAATTCACCCTGCAAGATTTTTCATTAATATTTGGGGAGGATATCCTCAGAAGATCATAACATTTAATGCATAAGCTTTAGACATTTCAGGTTCGACAGAACAAATCAATGGACATCTATCCTTGGGAGTTAAGGAGAGTTTGTAGCTGTTGAGAAGGTAATAAAACATTTCTCCACAGAAAAAGGAGCATAAGTGTGCTAATAAATATACTCTACTCTTATTGGAACACGTTTTAATTAAGATTTTCAGAGGTTGTAGGATTGATAATTTTAACCTTTTATATACTGAATAATTTTCTCTTTGTGAAATGTTGTGTATATAATATAAAATAAATTGGAAAATTAAAAAAAGTATTCAATCATAGGGTAGAATATTATGTAATGAAATTTTTGTATCACTATGAGAATGATATTTGAGTATGGTTTATAATAATATTGCTGTTGACAATTTCAAACATTTATCATATTATTAAAAATTATTATTGTGCAGTTATGAAGACTGTTTTCTTTACATTGAGTTTTAATCCAAATTGAGGGTTGTAGTCTTTGAACTTCATCAGGAAATACTTCAATTCCTTTTTACTTTCAGCCAGCCAGGTTGTATCATCAGCATGTCACAGGTTGTTAATGAGTCTTACTCCATTTCCAATACCAATTTCTTAGTAAAATAGTCCAAATTCACAGGCTAGTTTCTCAGAATGCATATTGAATGAGTATGATGAAAAGACATAACTCTCCCACAAGTTCTTGCTGATTTTAAATTATGTAGTAGCCACTTCTGTTTCAAGACTATCCCTTAGCCTGTGTAAAGGTGCACCATGAAAACTAAATTTGTTCTGGAACTCCCATTATTTGAAATTTTATTCATAGTGTATTGTTATCTACATTTCCAATACATTTGCTCAATTCATAACTGTGAAATAGGCATTTTAAAATTATTATTCTCTTCTTTCAGCAAATAACCAGCTAATGCCAGAAATGATATCTATCATTCCAGGTCCTCTTCTGAATCTGAGTTAAATTTCTGGCAGCTCCCCAAGAGGGCAGTGCTACAATAAATTTTAAATTTCCTTTGGACAAAATCTTACTTCCATGTTATAGTAATGATTTTGTTCAATTATTTCCATTTTATGTTGGATCATCTTTCTTTGGCCAGGTAGCTGACATCTGGAATTGTTGCTATATATTCGTAAAGAAATCCAGCAACGCATCAGTCTTCTGAAATAATTCAAATGCTACTATACCAATCCCTCAACCTTGCTTTCTGTTAGTGCCTTTAATTCTCTTGAACTTATCTTGCTTTAATAACGTTTGATTTTTACAATGTGCTACCTCTTGAAATGAGCGGATATGGACCAGCGCTTTTTTAGGATTGTACCTCTGTACTGCTTCCATCTCCTTTTGATGCTTTCCAGATCATTCACTATCCAGCCTGTGGAACCTTTCCATCTTGCATCCGGAGGCTCACACTTTTCTTTAGTTTCTTCTGCTTGAGATATACTTTGCATGTTTTTCCCATTTGGCTTTCTATCTCCAAGTCTTTGCACATCTCATTCTAATGCTTTATTTTGTATTTTAGTACTGCCTTTTGTAATTTTGGGCTCAGCTCTTTGACTTCACCATCTCTTTCATTCACATCATCTCTTCTACTCAAAAGCAAGTTTCATATTTTTTTCTGCATATCTATTTTGGTCTTTCTGTAGCCTTATTTTTCCCAATAGATGTATTGCCATATAATACATGCATCATGCAATTCAAGAGTTCAGTCACATCAAGACGTGCTGGACAATAACCACCACAATCAATTTTAGAACTGATTTTGACTCTTCCTCCTTGCCATACCCCCAGGGGATCTACTGCCACTCTAGTCACCTGTCCTGGATTTCAGACACAAACACAAAGCCAAAGCCTTAAACAACAAACAAAGCCTAAGAAGAGTAGCAAAGTAAAACAGATAAAAACTTCAATCAAAATTAAAATAGAAAATATTTAAACTAGAACAAATTAAAGTGGTTAAGAAATATCAAGTGGATATTTTTAATAATATTTTGTTCTTTTCATGTGTGATCAGGTCATTTTTGTCTTTGACCTATTACTCTTTCCATCTGCTCTTCATGTATTACTCCTCACTGTGTGAAATCTATTTTTGAGAGGATCTCTAAACCTGATGTGTGTGTGTGTGTGTGTGTATATATATATATAGCAGTTATATATTTCTATTATGTATATACACAGACATACATATGCACATGCATTTGTACAGTTAATCTATATTATGCATTTAAACATATTTCTGTAATATAAAAATTAAATATATAATACCAAAACTCTAAACAATGATGACACAATCTAACACCCATAACTGAAGTCCAATTAAAAAAAAATCACAGGAAAAAAATGCTGGAGAGGTTGTGGAGATATCGAAACTCTTATATGCTACTGGTTAGCTTGTAAATAGATATAACCAGAGTGGAAAGCAATATAACAATCTCTAAAACAGATGGCAACAGAAATACCAGATGACCAAGTAATATCACTGTTGGTCATATACTCCAAAGAAATAAGAGAGAATTCACAGATGTGAGGGCGATCTGGCTGCGACATCTGTCACCCCATTGATCGCCAGGGTGGATTCCGCTGATCTGGCTGGCTAGGCGGGTGTCCCCTTCCTCCCTCACCGTTCCATGTGCGTCCCTCCTGAAGCTGCGCACTTGGTTGAAGAGAACGACCTTCCACGATAGAAGGAGGACTGTCCTTCCGCCAAGGGTAAACGAGTAGCTGTGCTCCCCTGCTAGAACCTCTAAGAAAGAATTCACACAAACGGATGTATTCTTCCCATGTTCATAGTAGCACAGTTTCCCGCAGTGAGAAGTTGAAAGTAGCATACGTCCCCATTAGTAGAAAAAAATGGATAAAAATCCTTTAATATGTACACAGAGTGGAATATTCTGCATCACTGTGATGTAATCATGAAATAGCTCATGACAAAGAAACATTGGAAAAAACGCTACGCTGAGTAAAGTCAGCCAATCACTAAAGACAAATACTCATGAGTCCCCTGCTGTAGAGACCAGCAAAAGGATGGCTACATGATTAGGCTAGCAAGGCATCCAGTTTGCTGGCCAGCCAGTCAGACAGCCTAGTAGAGATGCAGACTTGTGGCAATGAACTATATACAGTGTCCTCTTGAGCTGTATATCTTGAAGGTCACTTTGGTAGAGGGCTCCGGAAATCACCTGAGATCCAACTGTCAAGGGAGGGGAAGCACATCTTGACTACTTAGTGGCTACCATGCAAGATCATGACAAAGTCTTTCCAAACAGGTAGACGTTTTCATCAGAAGGATGCCGGCTACTAATTGGAAAGTCCGGTCAGGTGAGGGAGCAAACACATCTGGGAGAAGATATGTGCATGTCTGTACATTAAAAAAAGGGGGGGAGGTGGGGACAAAATTTCAGATGTGAAAAAAAAGAATAGCAATAATTTTAAGGACCCTAAGTTGAGAGAATGCCTAGTAATATGCACCTAAGAAGCCATACTGGCCCTAGTTTCTGCACACATCCAGGGGACCCAGGCCAATTGTCATAAAACACTGGGGAATGGAACTCTAGATTTTCCAAGTATACAACATGTTCTAAAAGCCATACAAAATGGAGCCTATGTGGAAACTACATGAGGTGAGCTAGACACTATGTCAAACACACCCATAACCTGTTGACTTATGAGTGAAAATATATGATGTTTGAAAAAGCAAAAGATGGCTATACCAAGAATATTGACCTGTCAGTAGGTGGATAAACATTGACTTAGTATATCAATGTATATATTTTGTTCCAGCAGATCTGTGATTGACATTATCAGTGAGTATTATTTTAAATTTTGTTTGACAACCAACTTCCATTGTTTGTGTCAATACCATCCAACCACATAAGAATTTATTCTGTATAAGTGAATATTTCATGTACTGGAATATGGAGTTAGCCTACATGGGTCCAATATCCCTCTTTCTTCTATGTTTTAAAATTATATGAGGGTTTAATCAATAACACTATGAGCAAAAGTTCGATGATCTATGATAAATTAACAAGTAGAACTCTAAAGGGAAACAGAAGCAGACTAAAAAGCATGGACCAGGGCTGAGTCCCGGTGGCATAAGTGGTTGAATGCGGGACTGCGGCCTGCGGGCTTGGTGGTTCAAATCCAGCAGCAGCTCTCAGGAGCAGTGCTGGGTAGCTCCCACGACCACCAGAGGGCAATGATGCCCCCCCTAAAAAAAAAAAAAAAAGCATGGAACAAGGAAGAAATTTGAGGCTTGCACTAATTCCTAGCTTTGGTTTAAGAACAATTCATTCTTATAACATGGCCCTGATTGATACTCACCCTTCTGAAGGAACCACAGCAGAGCAGGGCACTGTAGAAAAATGTGACAAAGAAATTAGATAGTACCCGGGTATCAGAGAGAATAGTGTCTGTGGTCTTAGAGGATTATTTCCTAGCAAGCAGCCATCCGAGTGTGACATCAGCTAAATCCATATGGAAGTAACACACAAACAGCTGTGACCCAGGGATTGTGAATTACATCATCCAAAGCCCAAGAAGAGGATGGCAGCAGAGCAGAAGGTTATGGATGATGGTGGAAGTCAAAGAAATATTTTCAAGGTCTACACAGGAATTAAGCTTCTGGTGATATGGAGGGATGGGAATAAACTAGTTACCAAACTGAGAGTATTGGAGAGACGATTATAGGAGATTAAAAGGATAAATTTGACTGGAACTGTTTTTAAAAAACCCTCTGATATACTTTGGAATTGAGCTGGTTTTGAATATGTTCTGTGTTTTGTTTTGTTTTTCATATCAGGGCTTATCTATAATGTATGTTGTCATTGTGAGTAGCCTCCTTGAACTTTTTTTTTTAATTTTAGGCATCACTGCCCTCTGGTGGTGGGAGTAGGAGGTGCAGCCTTTGCTCCTGGGAGCTGGAATTGAACTTCCAACCCAGTGGGCCACAGTCCCGTGCACAACCACTACGCCACCGGGGCTCAGGCCTCTTTGAACTTTTTAAAAATGTTTTTCAATATATGAAACCCAAGATTGATAAACCATAGAGACAAAATGTAGGGTTCCTCGGAGGGTGGGGGTGTACTATTAGTGAAGTAGTGGCGTGTAAACGAAGCTGATATTAAGGTGTTCAATATTTAGTAACTGATTGTGGCAACAATTGCACAATACTGTTTGATGAGATTGAACTACAGAATGGCATGCTATCTGTACTAGGTCCTAATAAAATGACTTTGAAAAAAAAACCTATAAACGCGATAATAATTGTGTATGCTAAGAGTTTGCATATAGAGTAAATCCATGCAGGTCTGGTGAACGATGTTCACAGAGCGCTTAAACGGGGGTTTAAACCCTAAATTAGTAGTCTCAAATAACTTCTTAAAGTTTTTCCTTGTTTTTATATTCCATTTTCCATAAATCTTAATAACCCTTGCATATTTCTGACTACTTAAATAGAACCAATTAGGTAAATTGAATGGAGAAGGCATTTGATTATACCAGTGACTTCATTTCCTTCAAGTCAACCAATACTTTTTCACAGAACCGCCTGAGGACAGCTCTCTCTAGCATAGCTTTCTGCCTCTCTTATCTTTTTGAGGTCACAGCCATTTCCTCCCTAGCCTGCTCTTCAGCTATGTCCTTGACAGCGGGCCACCATTGTGTCCCCTCTCTTACTCCGAGAAGTTACCATTCTCTGTGTTTTACAGAAATTACTTCTGGCTTCCTTTCATACTCTTGCTACCAAAGAAAGCATCCATAAATTTTTTATTGTTATTCTCTATAGGATTCTTGTTCTCTTTATTTTTGTATGCATATAAACACTAATATTTGCATCCAATGCCTTTGCTCCCTTGATGTTTCTGTGTAACTATATATAACAACAGGTTCTTACTAATAGCGGTATATGCTGTGTCATTTTATGACTATGCCATAAATTATCCATTCTATTCTGTTTGGAATTTAGATTACATTTATTTTATACTATTATTAAAATGCAACAATGTTTGTGCAATGTCTTCTGAGATACATGTGAACATTATCCTCTGTGATATATCCCCATATAGACTGAAGTCAGGTAGCATAAAGTGTTTGGTAACTGCTTCACGTGCACTTTAAAATACTGTCTCCTCTGTCACTTTGTGTATTTTCTTCTATGCATTTCCATTGAGCCAAGTTTCCTAGTCATCTTTTAACATGCCTATGTCTTCCCTACGGTTTTCTATTTATTCTATCAGTTACTGAGAGAAAAATGACCCCGCCTCAAATGGCCTACCTTTATTGTAAATATATAAGCTTTTGTTAATTTTTGGCAGTTTGTCAGTGTAGTTTACTTGAAAAATCACAGTTTGGAAAACACCAGGTTTTCCTCAACTTCCTTGTTGATCTTATTAAGCTGGGTCAGATCTCCGGCAATTAAGGTCTTTTGAGGCCCTTGATTTAGCAAACTGCTAAACAATTTCAGCTGAATTATCACTAAGTCCTCTTAAACTGCAACCTTACACTGCTGACAAACATATTGTGTGTGGGGGGGGGGGGAGATCACCTCAATAAATATAGTTATTTTTCTCTCTCCTCTATACAATTCTAGGACGCCGGTTATCATGGTAGTTATGGATGGGGCTACTTCATTCCCAGGTCAGCAGTTGGAAACTACAGGCTGCTCTGCTGTCGCAAGATGAGGCTCTCTACTCCAATGCAGAATGACGGTCCTGAAAGCCCACAGGGACAGTTCTATCCTGTCCTTGTATGAATTAGAATTGACTCAATGGAAGTGAATATTGTGAAGCTTTTATAAAATTGGTCTCTTGGTCATGGGGGAAAAATAAGGTACCAATTCCTTGGATTGCCGGTGTCTAATTTTATTAGTAAACTGTGATTAGAAGCAAATCAAGGTCTGCATGCCCATTGTGTGTGAATCCAGAAGATCGCACATAGGACAGGGCTGAAGGGGGCCCCATCTAGGAGCAGAGTTAGCTCTGAATTCCCCTAAACCTGAATCTGTGGCACCGCACAGACCTCAGATGGAGTTCACAAAGCAATAGGAGTACCCCGGCGCGGGGGTGGGAGGTGGGGTGGGGAGGAGGGGGCGGTTCAGTTTAGGCCTCGGCCCCCAGGCCCGTAAGTGCTCTCCCTGGGCCTAATAGGGCCCAAGCTGGCTGGCAGGCTGCAGGTATGGACATGCCTTTCCTAGTACACCTCTAGGCTAGGATCCAGTCCACACTGAATTGTGTTTCAAGCAACCCCATATCCTGGCTCTTGGGCTGAATATTTCCTGGAACCTATTTTTGCCTCCCTTGCTCCAGGCTCTAAGCTCCAAATTCCTCATAGCAACTTCAAGGAAAGAAATTTCAGGTCTAAAAGCGGTGAGACCTCAGCCCTGCCTGCCAGACAGGGTTAAATATTTAGTTATGCCAACAGCCAGGCGACAGCAACACATAATGGTTCATAATATCAAATGTCCCCTACTTTAGGATACATGCAAAATAAACTCATATTATTATTACTTCATCATTATGCTAAAAGTATTTTAGTGTAT
Source organism: Nesogale talazaci (assembly GCA_004026705.1). NCBI lineage: Eukaryota > Metazoa > Chordata > Mammalia > Afrosoricida > Tenrecidae > Nesogale > Nesogale talazaci. The sequence goes on from PVJH01010990.1 coordinate 16,984, forward strand.
CTGGAGTGTTTAAAGTTTCTAATGCATAGAAAGGTGTACTATATTTTTAACGAATAGAAAAGGACACTAGCACACACTTTAGATGTGAAGATATGAAATTAACTTCAGAAAAGAACTTTATCTAATTGTCCTGTCTTATCATACAAAGTTGACTAAAAGATGGACAGGAGTTGAGTCTGGAATGTCCTGTCACATCCATGACTGCTTGCATAGCCAAGTGGGTAAATGCCTGCTACAAATGCTGGATTTGGTTGTTGTTATTATTTCCTTGTTTTAGATTAATTTTTCAGATTATTGTTTTATTTATAGATTGCACTGAAGTGAATAAAACAGAGCATATGTAATGAGTCCAAATTGCCTGTGTGTGGTTTGATGTGACAGTACTATATTTAAATTGATAGGTTCTTCACATAGAACTTAATTTTCCATTTTGAGAGGCAGACATTCCCCTAGTTAGCTATGTGCAGCAACAGGCTTTGGCTTGATCCCATCTGTGCAAAAGACAGATGATGACTGACAGCATTCCCATTTCCTTGGTAAGGGCCACTTGTGAAATGCTTTAATCATTTATGAGTATGTTTTATTTGCTGTTACTGCACACAGTTTGACTCTGCTGGGCTTGACAGCTCTCAGACATTCAGCAAACAGCTACAACAATAGCCTCGACAATGTCATTTACCAACGTGGCACACACAGTAAAAACAGAACTTTTGATATTTTCTAAGTAATGTGATAATGGGGAGTAGCAAGTGGTGTGGGAAACAAGATGGGCATATTATAGTGACACCCTGTGAAAAATACAAAAACAAAAACTCTTTCCATTAAACCCCTGCTGGCTCAGCAACTCATCCCCCTGTAGAAAAGCAGAATTCCTTCACAAAGGTCAGAATGGCAAGAATGCATGCCATTTAATCAAGTCAATGTCATCTTCACTAAGTGTTCTGAAATCACAGATGTAGAAAAGTCCAAGTACTTCACTTTTTCCTTTTGCCACTGCTGGGTACATATCTTCTGTAAGTTATTATGATTCTTTTCCTCTGAGCAATTGATGAGCTTCTTGAAAGTGAGTCAATATCTGTCAACTCTTTTGTTCCCCTGCCCCTAGCACAGTGTCATACACATAGCCATGATCATTGCATCTGTGATCAACTCACTCTTATATATGATGAGAAAGACTTCTTAGAGTTTAAGATACATCATTTTTTAAAGTGACATGCAGATCTTATCCACTACCATCCCTTTGAGTCCCATTCATTGAAACCCTACAGCAGAGGTGATCACACTTTTTCAGGATGTCAGCTACTTATTAAATGATCACGTCAAAATGATCTATAGACTACAAAAATGCAAGACATATACTTTTATGACATTTTTCATAAATGTACAATGTATGTTTCATAAATGTACAATAGATGTTTATGTACCTTGCATAACCACAAGTCCAAATTGCACAAGACAACACAACACAATTAACTAGGTACGTTTTTGTCGTGACCTGAGTTTGCTCTCATGACTTGTACTGAACGGGAGGAGCCAGGGATGCATAGTCGGGACAGTAGCTGCTGACAGACAGCTTCAAGAACACTTCTAAATGAGCATCAGTCGTGGTGGAATGGAACTTGGACTTAATGATCTTTATGCAGGAAAAGGCAGATCACATAGATAAGTAGAGCTTAATAATGCAGTCAAGGAAGTAGTACATTTTCACATATTTAGGCAATTTCTCTCTGCCAATAAGTTCCAGAACTTTTCATGCACTCTGGACTTCCGCAGAATGACAGCTGGTAGTGTTAAAATCTTCCATTCTGTATGAAAGTGATACATTTTTGTCTTCTTACATGACCCAGCTCCCCAACTCATTTAAAGGATTTTCTTACAATGAAGAGTGAGAATCAAGGTCTAAAAATTGGCAATAGCGTAGCTTGTCAGTTTTGCTACACTTAGGGCAGTTGTTTGTGCATATGTTTGACACCTAAGATTACATCTGATTGATTGCATTGTATATGAGTTAAGTGACAGGATTGATGATAAGCTTACGTCTGTTTTTTTTTTTTAATGCCATGCGATCTACCTCCACTACATTTCAAATCGACTAGTAGATTGTGATCCATGTATTCAGCACCCCTACAGAGTATGGAAACAATTCCCCTTTGGGTTTCCTAAGCAGTAAACTTTATGGATGCAGAGGGCAGCTTAGCATTTTAAGCACTTCATCACCAGGACCCCTATAGTCATGTACACCTACACCCAAAGTCATGACCTTTGAGTCCATGCTAATTCATTGCAACTCCCAAAGGGCTTCTGAGACTGCCTTTGTTTAAGCACATAGAAAGAAAGCCCTGTTTTCTGCCATGGAGCAGCTCTCAAATTCACACTGCTGACCTTGTAGATGAGAGTACAACACGTATTCATTCACACTGCCAGGACTCCTTTGACATGTGTGCAAATGCGTATATGTGTGTTCCAGAACCCTATGCAAGTACATACATGAGTGCATCAGTGAATGTGAGTTTGTGAATTCTTTGAGACAGAAATTGAACAGATGTGATTTTAGACACCAACTCTCTTCAGCTTGATATAAGTGAATTTGAAGATGCTTAAATTATTTAAAGTTCTCAGGTAGAAGGATCAATTCTCCTCAGAGAGACAGCTCATATAAGTGAGAAATATGGTTTTCTAGTATTCCTTCACCAAGCATTTTTAGTATTATCACAGCCCAGTTCATCCTTACCTCTGTGAATCTCTATTTTCTATTTCTTTGGATGATCTTTGGCATGCAGTTGTGTTCAACTAAATCTTTGAAAAATTATGGTTAAAATTAGATGATCATTCCACACCTTATCATGAAAACTACCCAGAATCTATTGTATAGAGTGAACTGTGGTGGCATAGTGGGCTCTCCATTGCACAAGGAGCCTTTAGTTCAGCTGTTTGAAGCCACTAGCCATGCTACAGGAGAAAATAAAGGTATCTGCACCCATAGACAGCTGCAGACTTAGAAATCCACAGAGGCAATTCTAGTCTATTCTACAGTTTCTATTAGTCAAAATCAATTCAATGGCATTGAGTGTGTTTGCTTTAGTTTATGTTGTATAATAATATCCTTTGATATTTTATACTATATATGCAAATATCCATACATATACAAATATATGATGTAGCTCCATTCAAGCAGTAAGTGTGTGTTCGAACACATGTGTGTATATATAAAGAGAGTTAGTCTCAGGGCACAAATAGAAAATGAACTCAGGTGAGCATTGAGAGACAAAAGGACGAGTACACTCTGTGGTCCCTGGGAAGAAAGGCCTGGTGATGCACTTTGAAAAACCAGAAAATTCTATAGGATATAAGTAACTCTGACACACGTCAAAGGATCTCTGTTTTGGATTTACTCTATATTGACAGGCTAATAATATACAGGCACACACATAGACAGGTAAACCAACTGTTTTGCTGAAATATCACATAGATGTTCCTTTAACTACCAAATTGTGAAGTTAATCCTCAACATTGCCTCCCTGTAGGCCACCCTCCTTTGAAGGAAATGCTCCAATCTCACACTTCCCAGGGATCAGATGAGGCTGAGGGGAAAGGAGGACTCTGATCCTGGGAAGAAGGGTAGCATCAAGAGATACAGGTAAGTCGTTTGGCTTCATCAGCTGCTTCACAAGATAAAGATGAGGCTGTCCCATCCTGTAAGGTTTATCCACAGAGGGGGAACACTATTTTGTTTTATAAACCAAAAACTTGCCACCATCAAGTTGATGCCAATACACAGATTCCAAGATTTTCACTCCTTATGGGAGTAGAAAGCTTTATCTTTCTCCCCCAAACCCTCTTCCCTGGGGAAGATGTTAGTTTTGAGCTGTTAACCTTGCATCTAAAAACCAAACACATGACCATTAGATCAGAGGGGTATCTTATTTTAAAGGTTTTCTCTGGATCGCGATTGACTTGACGATGTAAGCTAACCCTTCCCTGAAGAACTCTGAGCTCTTGGATCTACACCACACATTGTGAAAAATCAGTTCTGGAATGTTTGAGGCACACAGATTGTGTTCCATTTAAGTATTCTTCCACTTTTGAAAACAAATGTATGCTTTAAAAGGCTAGATGAGGCTGAAGAGAGGACGGGCTAAGACTTTCCAAGGAAATTCTTATGGGACACCTCTTATTACCTATAAAGAATGAGGAGATGGATTGTAGGGTTGGGGGTGTGGGGATGTGGGTAATTTCCCTTTCTATTTATCATGAATGTCATTTTCAATTTTCTTAAAATTTCTTCTGCATAAGTCTCCATTTTTATTCTATGTTTATTCTATGGTCTTTTCTAAAATTTACCAGTTCACCCCTTGGAAGTCCCCCAAAGCAGTTATTGTAATCTTAATCCACACATTTTTTCTTCCACTTTTAAAAGAATTGAAACAAGTGTGTTTGACACAATGAGTGTATATATGGATTGTGATAAGATTTGTATGAGCCCCCTTAAAATCAATAAAATGATTTTAGAATATTGAAAAAAACTTTTAACTGGAGATTCACAGGATGCTTAATCCATGTGTGGACCCTAAAGATGGATTTTAGGCTTCCACTGTCATCCACACCCATCTGCAAACCAGGCCTCACAATTTTAGCATTGCTACCATTCCCTCTTCAGAATTGGATTTTAATATGTATGCTACTTGTACTACACAGGCTGGTGTGCTTTTACTATGTGGATTTAGTTGGTACCTCACTTAGCTGTTTGAAGGCAAGCCTTTGAGAAACCAGACCATATTCTGTCTGGAAGCCAAGCTCCATCTAGTTTCTTTGCCACACTTTGCTATAACACCCATATCTTCAGTGATCTTGTAATAAGAGGGAGCATCAAGCAGTGACATCCCAAAAGAGCTAATTGTTCTAAAATTGGGGCTAGAATTAAGTTTGAGTTCCAAATTTATTTTCTGGTTTATATATGTCTCTGGCTGATCTTAGTGACTGATTTATCATTTTATATTCAAAAACAATTTCAATTATTCCCCCAGGGCATGGAATAACACTATTGATAGTGCTATTAATTTAGCCAATGATATATAATTTCAAAGACTGTTGATAAAAAGAAATTATACAAGTATAGAGGGGATGTGCATCTTATACATGAATCACTGACTTGTCAAGATTAACCACTTGAGTGACTTACAAAAACGATAGTTGTAGGTGACAGGAAAACTCTTGCTAATATCCATTCATAATGACAGAGCCACACCTCTAAGATTAAAGTAGTATACTATATGGTAGTCTAGGTCCAGCAGTCATTATACACATTCAGGGCAAAAGATTTTGGGGCAAGTCAAATATGCCAGATATTTGCAATTCAGGTAACATTTATCTGCTTCAACTCACGCTAAGGATTTTCAGCCACAAGTCTGAGGGATACAAGTGAATTGGGGTTAAGGCCCATTTCACTCAATGAGGTTTCCATATTGAGTCCTTTGGGGTGGTCTTTGAAGGATGTTGTTTGCCTCAAAAGAACAGAGTCTATAGCCCCAGTAGTCTGCAGCACATGGCCTGGGTCATCAATGACTGAATAGAAGCTGAGAAAATTAGTATACTGCTAGGAACACAGTTCCAGACATATTCTCCCTGTGAGTTTCACATATGTATTGTTGAGATTTTCTTCCCAAGGGAGTTTACTTCTCCCAGCTTTCCCACTAACAGCAATTTAATGGCCTTCTCTGAGACATGCATACCCTTCACTCCCCATTTTTGCTTGAATCTCCAATAAGATTTCCTTTTCATTCTGGCAGGAGTGTCATTGACTTAGTATGATTTTTGCATAACTGTGTATAGCAGCAACTGACTGGTCTTCTCCCTTTCATTAAATCTTGAAAAACTGAAGTGAAGACTCCTTTGTTGAAGTGTTTTTTTCAGATGGATATTTATATGGTGTCATAGAGTTTTCACGGATTTTTCTTTATAGTCTTCTCGATTGTTTGGATGAAAATTGAGTTACAGAGGGAGGTCACTCCCAGGTGTGAAAGGTTAGAGAAGGCCTTAGTTCCAAGGGCGCCACCAGTCTCCATCTAAACATTACTGTTGGTCTTCCTTAACAAAAAACAAAAAACAATGATTCTGATTTTTACAACTTACTCTCACTCAATTTAGAATCAATACTATTTTTCTCTTCACAACATTTAGTAGTGATAGCTGCACATTATCCACTTGTACTGATCACAAGATCACAGAAGTGAAAGTTCATTTAGTTCATTAGTTCATTGTACTAATTTTTTCTATAAGATCATAATTTTCTAAGCTTCTCCTTGCTCTAGACTACTGAGAAATAGATTGAGAAATCTAAAGTTAGACAATCATGACCCCCCATCACTACTCATTAAAATAGAATTTAGAGTATTGTCTTCATGGAAAATGAATAGATAAGACTAGAAATTGTTATGAGAGCTGTAATAACCCCTACTAAAATGATTTGATACGGGCTGAGACCTGGTGGCATAAGTGGTTGAGTGCAGAACTGTGGCCTGCAGGCTTGGTGGTTCAAATCCAGCAGCGGCTCTCAGGAGTGGCACTAGGTGGTTCCCACAACCACCAGAGGGCAGTGAGCCCACACAAAAAACAAACAAAAATAAATAAAATGATTTGATACAATTAAAATTGATTAATACTAGAAAAGCATTGATATATCTTTAAGATGGTGCTGAAAAATAATTTTTAATATACTATGACTCAGAAGAACAAATAATTTTGTACAGAATGCTCTTTAGGACATGATACCAGAGTGAACCATTCACATGATGCATGGTAAATAAAAGATCAGCAACAAAGAGAAAGCCATTAGTGAGATGGACTGATACAAGAGCTCACAGTATGGACTCACCCAGAACAATTGTGAAGGTAGTGCTGGACTGCAGTACTTTATTCTGTTGTACACAGAATGTGAGTCAGAACTGACCCAAGGTAATCTAAATGCAGAAACATGATGCGGGATCGGTATTCTACTTATGTACACCGAAGACCTAAACGTAGTAACATCCAAAGGCATGCTCACACCTACATTTTAAAACCATAATGGCAAAAAAGCTGGAAGCAATCTAAATGTCTATCAAAAGATAATCAAATAAATGAAATATACACATACACAGTTAAGTGCGACATTCAGTCAAATGATACACACAGTAAAATATCACACTGTCATAAAGAAAAAATAGGTCCTTGCTGCAACATACAAAAGCCTTGAAGACAGTACGCAGAATTGAATGTCCTCGTTGTGAGATTTCCTGGAGTCAGTTCAGAACCATGATGTTTCCCTCGAGCCAGTTCAGCCTCCCTGCACAACAGAGGGAAACACTGCCTGGTCCCCCACCATCCTCACAACTGTTCCTATGCCTGAGCCCTTTCATGCAGCCACTGTCAGTCCACCTCACTGAGGGCCTTCCTTCTTTTGGCCACCCCTTCACTTTAGCAAACATGGTGACCATCTCCAGGGACTGCGCTCTGCTGACAATGTGTGCAAAATATGTAAGACAAAGTCTTGCCATCTTTGTTTCTAAGGAGCACTCTGGTCTTACTCATTTCAATATAGATGGGTTTGTCCTTCTAAACGTGCAAAGGTTTGTTAATATTCTCTTCCAGTACCACAATTCAAAGGCATCAACTCTTCAACAGCAGTTCCCAACCTTCCTAATGTTGTGGTGACCCCAGCCATAAAATTATTTTTGTTACTAATTAATAACTATAATTTTACTACTGTTATGAATCCTAATGCAAATGTATGATATGCATGATGCATTTCACTGTTACAAATTGAACATAAATGAAACAGTGATAAATCACAAAATCAATATGTAATTCTATATTGTGAAATAGTTGTTCCTAATTACATAAAATTGAAACTTTGTCTTAGAACATGGTGTAGCATGAGTAACAGTCTTCATGCAGGGTACTCATCTTTGGGTGTATCTGCATGTGGGTGGACCTTCCTTGAGATGATGGAGGAGCTGTGTCTCGGTTTCTAAGACTACTGGAAATATGTTTCCCGATGGTCTTCGGTGACCCTGTGAAAGGGTTCTTTGACCTGCAAAGGGCTCACGACCAACAGGTTGAGAACCGCTATTCTACAGCCTTCCATATTCAATATCTTTCATTTCCGTATGATATAATGAAGAGTATATGGTGTGGGTCATGTCCATTTGACTCCTCAAAATAACATCTTGTTCTTCAATGTTCTAAAGAAGTCTCACATAGCAGAATGACCTAATTCTGATGCCTTTGACTACTGCTTCTATGAGCATCAAGAGGGGACCGAACAAAATGGGATCCTTGACAACTTCAGTCTTTTCCTATCGATCATGATGCTACCTTTAGATCCAGTTGTATGGATTTGGCTCTTCTTACAGGGAATAGTAATCCACCACCCAAGGCTTTGACCTTGATCAGCAAGTGCTTCAAGTCCTCCTTGTTTTCAGCATGCAGGTTCGTGTCATCTGCATACCACAGGTTGTTAATAAGCTTTCCTCCAATCCTGAGGCTGCATTCTTCTTAATATCATCCGGATCCTCTGAATGAAATAAGTCAGTCAACTTGAGGCAGTCATATATTAAAATAAAAATTTGATTTTATGAAATAATAGATAAATATATAAAGATCAATTATTATTAGTGATTATCAGGTATGGAATGAGGTGAGATTGAACTTAACTCTTGAGCTAGCAGTGAAGTTTTGTTTATAGTTATGAGGAGAACAATACACATGAGTAAACATTATATAATACAATTAATGCAACATGAATATACTGTGTATGAAAGAAAAAGGATTAATGGGAAAATATTATGTTATACAGAATTTTTGAACAATAGCCCAAAATGAGGGTTATCCTTAGACAAAAGTAAACACATCCCTGGAGTGGTTTACTTGACTTGAAGGAGCAGGGTCATTATCTTTTTTAATAATTCAGTCAATTGTTCAATAGAGTTTTATAATACTTTATCTATAATACTGCCTTTAAACCTCCTAGCTCTGTGAGTAAAATGTGGGGGTTCAACATGCTTGCAAGTGGCCAAAGATAATGTGGTAATTTTCCTAGAGCAAAAGAGGAAGTTGGAATTACATGAATCAGGGGATCTTTTATTAACTTCCCCTTTCCCTATCATGGCATCAGAAGTGGATGGCACCCACAGCCTTCCCGGGAAATTTCAATGTGAAATATCAGAAATGTATCCTGCTGGAAAAGGGGGAAACATAGACTAGAACTTCAAATTCTCAAAGAATAAACATTTCCTGGGCACATGTAGACTGGAAGAACCACAACACTATTAGAGCCTTCAAATTGAACTACCCAGCAAAGACATTACTAAACAAACAAACAAGAGCGATGAAATAATTTAGATCAAACACTAAAGACTGTCACACTAAAGATTGTCATCCTTAAGAAATGTATGCAAGGAGAAAATAAATCTCATGAGACCAAACAACGCTAAAGCATACATGAGAAGTTTAAGGGCAGTGAGTCTAACTAAATCAATTAGAGGGAAATTACTAGAGCAGAAAGTGAGAAAACTAACCCACTTTGAGAAAGAAAACCAATGATGCTGAATAATATGTACAGAAATTATTAAATAGGAACATATGTTGACGTGTATATTTTCAATTAAAAACATGAATAATCACATTGTGTCTCAACTGATACCTTCTAGTGCCCTCTAGAGAGTCAGCATTCTGATAGCAGCTGTCTGATAGCATGCTAAGGAAATATCTCACAGTGTGTACTCTAATCCAAGTCTACTTTTAACTCTCTGTTAGAATTGCTTTTTCATATGCTATATTTTTCTTGTATTGTAAAGCTTCCAGGAACGCACAGCATCCCTTGAGCTTGGACTATTTCGGAATATACCCTTATGATCACCTGTACCTTAATATTAAGTGTTGCCAGAAATACTTGAATGCAAGAAGGCAGTGTCTATATTCAATACATTTGTATAAATAGCTAATGTGGCAACAATGACAATCCCACATTACCCTCCAATTGGTTTTACATTATTGTTATAGAAGCAAGTGTCAGGCAGCTGGGGATTAAAAATCACAAAAATAGAAATATGAAGGAGTTTATGCAAAACCATAATTTTGTGACTTAAGAAATATCATTTTTCTGTGTTTAGGAAAATTATGGGATATGGTAGATGATTATCAGCTTATGATCTCAACCTACAATTGGTCCCTTTTTTGTTCTTTCATACTACAAAAAATTGAAACTCGGCTAAAACAGAGAGCAGCAGAGGAGAAACTCCTGAGTTGTGAAAATGGGTAAGTTCTCAAAGACTACAAGATACAAACATACTACACATTATTCAATTATTGCCTTTGTCTAAATTTTCTACTCGCCACAAAAATATGCTTTAAATCTACTTTCTTTCATTTCAAAGAAATAAACACACCCACTCAATTGGTTCAGTTAAAGATATCTTAAAACATATGGCTCAAGCAATGTGCACACCTGGCTGCTATAACTTGGCAAAGATTATGAGAAATAGATATATTTATTCCATAAATTCTAATTAAAATAGTGTATCTCTATGTGGTAGAAGTAATAAAAGAGAAAATCAGCCAGAAATTTCAGCAATAAGGACTATAGTTTGGGTGGGGGCGGAATCTTTAGAGATTCTTCTCTCACTGTAACTACTTGCCAAATACATGCTGAGTACAAATTGGTATTTTGCTGATTGTTGACAACTGACCCCTTTGGGTATGAAACATATGTTGTTGTTATTGCTGCTAGTTGTCTTCAAGTTGTCTTTGAACTCATGATGACCACATGCATAATGGAAAAAAATGTAATTACAAGTGAAAACATATCCTTGTGCCTGAAATATTGCGTGTGCCAAGCGCTCAGTAAAATTCCAAAACACTTCTAAAACCCACAAATATGCTTTCATCTTCCATAGTTACCAAACTAAATGTACTGTTATTGAGTCAATAGTGACTCATGGAGACCCTCTATGAGTGGCCAAGACTGTAACTGTTGACAGGAATAGAAAGTCCAGTCTTTCTGCAAAAGACCTGTTAGTGGTTTTGAACTGCCAACCATGCAGATCATAGCCTAAGATGTAACCAATCCCCCGTCTGTTGGAATGAAGGCACAACGAGGAACCAGGGCTGAAGTTGGTTGAATGATACATTGGTATTACCTCCTATCACCTGGAAATTTCCTTTGAAAGATTGCCTTTTCATTGTGGTTTGGGTAAAAGTTTACTGAGCAAATTCATTTTTCACTCAACAGTTTATATACATTTGCTTTCTGGTATTACTTGTAATTCCCTCAATGTAACAGTACCCTGAACACTTCCTCCCTGAGTACCCCTGCTTCCATTTATCTTTCTTTTTTTGTCACTTTCTGCCAAGTAAGATTTATTATCGAGTAAATGCTGCCCTTTTGTTTTGAGACAATTGATTTATCTGAAGATTAATTCCCTCAAAGGTGTGTTGCTCACTTCATTCCACCCATTGTTTGACAGAAAAGTAACCCCAGGGGTAGACTCAGTGCCAAGCTTAAAGAGTGTCTAAGGATCAAAGCATTGAAGGTTCCACTAGTCTTGATATGACCAATGAATCTGATGGTTTTTTTTATAATTTTGAGTTTGTTTCATGGTTTTAGCTCACTTTTCCCAGTCATTTCCCTGTGGTCCTGATGAGAGTGGCTCGCTGTCCTATTACTGCTACTGTTCAGTTCCATCCAATCAGTTCCTCCTCAGGACACCACCATGCACAACCATCCTCCACGATCCTCATCATTCTTCTGTGTTCAAGACCAGGGAAACAGCTACTGTATCCGTCCATCTTGTTGAGGGCCTTCCTCTGTTTCACTACTGCTCCATTTGACCAAGCAGGAGGCCCTCCTCCAAGGACTGGTGCTCTGGACAACTTGCCCAACAAACATGAGGTGAAGGTTCCCCATCCTTGCCTCCACAGAGCATTCTGGCTGAACATCTTCTAAGACAGAGTGGTAGTAGTAACTGGGTATGATCTACTTATTTTGGACTAAGGGCATGATTCATGCGGTCCATTTTTCATATGGACTGATTATTTTTTGTCTTTAATTTTTGCATGGTCCATTCCTCAGACAGGATTGGCCAAGATTTTTGTCCATCTTAGATGACTGCTTGCAAACATTTAAAACCCCAGTTGTGACTCACTATGGTTGAATGTAGAGTGATTTGTTTCTGATTTTGTTATGCTAATTTACCTAGATATCCTTAGAGATTATGGTTCTAATCCCCCAACCTTAGTATATCATTCCCTCAAATCATTTGGCTTTGGCTAAGAAGTCTTCAAGACGTTGTCCCTCTACAGTCTATTGTATTCCATAGCTTGTAGGGATCAAAATTTCTTTCTCACTAAAATTTCTTACTTACTAAATTTCTTTCTTACTAAAATTTCTTACACAGTGCCATCACATCATTTCCAAGCCAGAGCACATGCGTAGAATCAATGAGAAGTGCCCTGTGGACTTCTGAAGCTGTAAATCTTTACAAGGGTAAAAGGTCTCATCTCTCATAAGAAACAGCTGGTAGGTATTAGCTGCTGGCCTTGCGGTTGAGAGTCCATGATGCCATCAGGTCAGGTTTAAGTGCGGTCAAGCCATGGCTGACTGATGGGGAGTTAAGTACAACAAAATGCTGCCCAGTCTAGATCCATCCTAATAACTCTTCCTTTGCTGAATTCATTGTTGAAACTGTCATGTCCCTTCATCTCTTGAAGGTCTAACTCCTTTTCATCTCTCTATTTTACCACACATGATGCCTTTCTCAGGGAACCTATCTCTCCTAAGTCGGGCTCAGCACACACAAGAGGAAATTGCTGTGTTCTCACTTCTAAGGCTCATTCTGACTGAATTTTCACCAAGACCAAATTTACTTTTTCTCCATCAGTCCATGATATAATTAATGTTTTTGGCATCCAAAATAATTCAGACATAAATCCTAGTCTTCCTGATTTGCTGCCCACCTTTCCCAGGCATCTGAAGTGACAGAATAAACCTTGGCTTGAGTCACGCTCACTTCGCCTCCACTGACATCTTTGTTTCCTAACACTTTCAAGAGATGTTTTAGAGCAGATTTGTTTAATACCTCATTTGATTTTTCTGCTGTATATATGATTATGTTTTCAGTACATATAAAAATCATCTGGATAATGATACGAGTCTTACTACATAGGAGACTGACTTTCATTTTCAATGCTCTTCTCTAAAGAGCCATCTATAAATCTGGGTTTGCTCCTTTATTTTCTGATCAGTGGTCAATTATGTGATTAGTTGCAAAGTAAGCTCAAGGATATCTTGGGATGGTTGCTATCCGGCATTGATACTGAAATGTATCATAAAGAAAATTGGATAGAGAAAACAGACTATGCAGAACGCAATATCTCACAGTAACCTCCAGAAATTATGAAAATATTATGTAAAAGTTAAATGCCTTAAAACATAATAAAAACAAGATCGCATGCCATGAGTAGATAACAAGCTTTGTTATAATCACAAAGTCATTAAAAGTGCAGTATGCTAAGTCATCATTGGCATTTGACCGTTAGGTGGCATTTGATATATTGACACTCATGACTTCACAGACTGGAAGGGTCCCTTCCTGATGCCTTGTCCTTTTCTATTTGTACTAAGAAATGAATATCAGAAGTGATTATCCTATGACTGGATTAACTACTGTGGATACCTGAGGCAGATTAGCAGGGACATGTTCCAAAAACTGAGTAAAATTTTTCAAATCTGGTAGAGACACGGCCAGATGTTCCCCCAGAGTCCACAGAGGAAACCTCTGATAAGCAGTAATCGCATCCCTCCACAGATCACCAGGATTCTCAAAGAAATGGAGAATACACACACACCCACACTTGTCATTTTTTTTAAAAAAGTCAATGAAAATATGAGCCAAAGTACAAAGAAAATAATTACTAATTAAAAGGAGATGTCTTTATAATTTTAACCAATGTCTCTAAAGTGATAAAATATCACATTTCAAAAACAAGAAAAACTATTTCAGAAAAAATAAATTGAAACAGTTGAAAGTGAAAATGATCACTATTGAATAGAAAGAGTACATTGCAGTAGGGAGATTGACTCAAGAACTTTTTTACACACAGAGAAGTAAACTTCTTGATATATGAAACATACACAAAGGGATTTAAAGGAGCATGCAAGAAGAGTCACAATTTATTTATCACAAAGGAGGTATTGTTATAGAAGACTCATAAATGGGGAAAAAACCTATAGCAACACTTTAGTGACAATACACCAGAAGTTTACTTATTGCCCAGAAATCTCAGGGCATGTGCTATTCTTGGTGAGCATTCTGTGGTCCATGCAAACAGAGGTTCTGCTGGGATAACCTCTTCCCCAGCAACAGGATAGCGATTCCCAAGAAGGAAAGGACACCTCTAAAGCATGGATGTGGGTGCTTTGTGTGTCTGAGGCATGAAGAGAAATGGACATACTTGGAGCCCACATTTCCCTGAGGATAATGTAGAACCATCTTACATGTGTATGAAGGAAAGCTGGAAAATGAATCTAGCCCAGAAATGGATAGTGGTTTCTGCCACAAGACAGGGTAAGAAAGAAAAGCTAGAAATCAGTATAATAATCATTCCACAGCATTTAAAATGAAGGATGTCATAGTGAACATACCCATGCTGTACCAAGCATATTGGACAAAAGTTAGAAAAAACATATTGAGGTGAAATTTCAAGTCATGTAGACATATTTCATGTTATGACAAATGGAGTATTATCTAAAAGTTACACAGTAAAATGTTTTTACATATAGTTATCTGTCTAACAGAAATATATTCAAATGGGAAGCCAAAAAGAACCTTCTTTACAAGGTAATACTTGTGAACATTAGTGTTAAATTAGTTGCAATCACACATAGTCCCAGTAGAAAAGAAGAAATATCTAGACTAGAAAATCAAGTGTCAAATATGTTTAAAGTAAAAAAACTAAATATTACATACTTATAATGAATTATGAAATTGTTCACTTGTAGGATTGATGAAGACATGACTGATTCGGGGGGGGAAGCATCTCGTGAGAATTGTACATAATGATTATTATATTTAATATTAGAATGGTTAGTATAATTTCTAATGGCATGTCATTGATATGAGCTATTTATAAACAACAACAACAACAAATTCCGGCTTGCAAAATAGAAAGGAGAGTAGAAGAGATGATAGAGATTTCGCACATCTACATTAACAGAGAGGAAAGAAGCTTTAGTGATGTTTTTTAAAAAATTAAGTTCTTTGAGTGAATGAAGGAATAATGAAACCAAGACAGGACATGGTAGAATGGTGGTTGAACAACATGGTCACCACAATGAATGTCTCTGAATTGTACAGGTTTGAAGATTGGTAAAGAGTCAAATATTTCATTATATGTGTATATGTACATACACACATATACATATTATTTTTATCATAACAGTAAAGAAGAAACAAAAGACATAAAAACCCGAGCAAGAAATGTAAATCTGGATAATGTGGCAATGGGAAAGCAAAATAAATAAATAAAACGATAACAATAATGCTACAGCAACCAGATGATTATGAGAGAAATATAATCTCAAAATTAAAAGGGATTATTATACAACCTACTCAAAAGGAATGATTGAATCGGAAACATCTTCGTTTGATCCTAAAAGGCCATTGGATAAGGCTGTACAGAAAAACCCATCATGGCATCTTGCTAAGAACATGGTGCTCCACACCGCCACAGAGCAGCTAATGGAGAGGGAAATGGTGCCAGACCAAGCTGAGTTTTGTTGAAACCCGCCACCCCCTTCTCAGAAGAGTGTAATACAGGGTGGCACTGAAGTTACAGCTTGGGGGAAAGGGCAGGTCTGTGGAGACAGAGAGGAAGAGAGAGAGAGAGAGAGAGAGAAGCCCCGGGGATGATATCCCTGCTCAGAGTAGCCCAGTGCACAAAGAGAACCATAGGGCTAGCCCCACCACAAGACAGGACATTTCCTCACTGACCCATAGCACTAAGTGGGGCAGCACTAGAGACACTGTGTTGAAAACGTACCTGACCTGCCTCCCACATAGCGGAGTGAAATGCTAAGGGAGTGCAACAGGGGTTTAAGGGCAGCAAAATAACCAAGTCCCTGAGGAATCCTAAAATCAGACTTCGGACTGGGAGACAGGACTTGGCACTTCATCTGACCCAATTGGAAAATGGGCATAAGGGTCATCAGACAGACCTGCAACTATCTATCTCGCCCTCCCCCCTCACCCTTTCACACTATATCTATATATAGGCCAAGCAGGCAAACAATCCCAAGGAAAAAACAAAGGGACTGGTGGCCCCAAGCGGGGAGGAGGGAATGGACGAGGATGGGGTGGGGAGCCAAACAGCTCGGGGATAAAAGAAAAACAAGAGATCTAAATTTGATGGCAAGGAGGAGTGTATGATGACTAGTGGGGTTTGATCAAGGGAAATGTATCTAGGAGGAATTACTGAGAATCAAATGGAGGGTAAGCCTGATAGTGGGACAGGAGGAAGATGAAAGGAAATGGAAGAAAGATTTAGGAGGGGACAGATCATCAAGGTGCAGTGTGGCACCGATGAAACACACATTATTCCTCTGTTTCCTGAATGCTTCTCTCCCACGTGCCCCAGCCCCCAATACCATGACTAGGTTCTGCCTTACAAATCTGGCTAGCCCAGAGTAGACACATTATGAAAGATAAGAGCTCTTGACACGTGGAATTTAAGACAGATGAGCACCTCAGGAACAGTGGTGGAAGTAGGATATCACTCAGGGTAAAGGGGTGGTGGGGAAGGGGAAGAAAGGGGGAAACTCCTCACAGTGATGGATAAGAGAAATGTGGGCAAAAGGAGATAATGCACAGTGTAAAACATGAGATAACGATAATAACATATGATCGATCAGGGACTCACATGAGAGGGAGAGTTGGGTGAGAGGTGCAACGGGGGAAAGAGGAGCTGATACCCATTGTTGAAGTAGATAGAAAATATTTTGGAAATCTTGATGGTAGCACATGCACAATTGTGCTTAATCTAATTAAATTATGGATTGTTAA
This sequence comes from Nesogale talazaci, assembly GCA_004026705.1. Taxonomy (NCBI): domain Eukaryota; kingdom Metazoa; phylum Chordata; class Mammalia; order Afrosoricida; family Tenrecidae; genus Nesogale; species Nesogale talazaci. The sequence continues at coordinate 34,077 of PVJH01010990.1, forward strand.
AAGATTTGTAAGAGCCCCCCCAAAAAATGATTAATGATAGTAATAAAATAGGATGTACATGGGGGGGGCCAGAAAATGGTGCTTCATACTGAACTAGGAGCAGTTAGCCTGTTTAAAGAGATATTTCTCTTTAAACATGTGATGATCTCACACAAATAAAAGATGCTCTTTCTTATTGGTTACTAAGGAGAAACATTTAAAAAATATGACTGCAGTTCACACAATAGAAAGAAAACATACACAGATTTAGCACCCCATTAATGGAATGAAGTAGCTTACAAAATTGGAGGTTTCACACCGTTAGAAAATATTATATGTCGCATTCCATTAAGAAACTCTGGCAGGTGTCAGACCCAACCCAGAGATTCATATGGTAGTCAACTGAAAAGGAAGAGATTAAAAAACAAGACTAGGTTGGTAGGGAAACAGAGCACTTACTTCCCCACAGGGAGGCTACTTCGTATGTGTCCACAGGAAAGGGAGAGGAGCAGATGTGGTGCTGTAAGCCTTCAGGGCAGCCTACCAGCTTTGAGGAGTCAACTAATAGAGAGAACTGCGGGCTGGCCCAACCTCAGCTACATGGGCCCCCTCCCCAGTAAAATGCACTACAGAGGATAGCACTAAATATATGGACCGGTAAGTGGAGGGTCTGCTCAGACCACACAGGAAAAAGCTAAGAGGGAAAGTGAGAGAGGGAACACACCTGACCCAGCAAGTCTCGAGGAAGGCATTCTGCTCAGAGTAGTCAATGCACATAGAGGATCTTATGGGCAGAGTCACCTCAAGACATGATGCCTTTCACTAGCACCCACACTATGGACACAACACTGGAGACCCAATGTGGGATATGTGCCCAGTCTGACCCCTCCACACCAGGGTAAAAGATGGAGAGAACACGACTGAGCCGCAAGGCGAGCAAAGCAACGAAGTTCCCATGGAATCCCAAAAAAGGACTTCTGACTTGGGGAGGCAGAGGTCAGCACCTCATCAGGCCTGATCGGAAAGCATCCATAAAGATCAGCAGAAAGACCTGGAACTATAGATTTGGATTTTGTTTTGTTTTGTTGTTGGTAATGTCTAGCTATATAATATAGGCAGTATAGTTTATAATTTCCAGGAGAAAATAACAGGACCAAGAGTTAAAGGAGATATTGGAGAGGAGGAGGAGGAGAAAAGGAAGGGGGGTGGGGATAAAACAAACCTAAGGACAAAGAAACAACGAGATTTAAAATAGAAGGTGAGAAGGGCTTAGAATCCCTGGAGAGATTTTAACAAGTACAATGCAACTCAAAGAAGTTACTGAGAGCTGAATGAAGGTTGAACACGATAGTGGGACAGGAGGAAAGTAAATGGATATAGAGGAAAGAACTAGGAGGCAAAAAGATATCTATATAAATATAGGCATATACATATGTAAATAGATTTTTATATAAAGATAGGATATAGGTCTGTGCACATGTATTTATATGTTAAGTATTAAAGAAGCAGATGGACATTGGGCCTCTAAATCAAGCCCTTTTTCAAAGCAAGAACCCTTTGTTCTAATAATCTGGCATTCTTTGATGCTAAATTCCTGACACAATCTCTGAAGACAAAAGGGGTACATAAGCAAATGTGGTGAAGACACTTAATGATGCCCAAATATTAAAAGATATAGCATCTACGGTCTCAATGGCTTCAAGTTAAATGAGTAGCCATCTAGGAGAGGAAAAACAAAGCCCACATGTTAGAATCACACCAGCCTCTATAATCACAAAGTGTCAACAGGATCAAGTAACCAGGCATCAGAATACCAAAAACAATCATACCAATGCAAACAGGGGGTGGGGGTGGGGCGGAGTGGAGACCCCAAACTCATCTGTAGGCACCTGGAGATCCCCTCCCAGAAGGGTCGCAAGGAAGGGACAAGCCAGCCAGGAAGCAATAGAGTACCAACAGAATACACAACACTCCTCTAGATCGTTCATGCTTCCTCCCACCACTATCACAATCCCAGCTCTACCACACCAACCTGACTACCCCAGAGCATGGAACTCTCCAGATCCGAAGTCCGGGACTGTTAAACTCCTCAGGAACAGTAATGGGAATAGTGACACCACGGGGATAGCAGAAAGGGGACAAAGGAGGAACTAATTGAAATGACATACCTATCCCCTCAATCCAGGGGTAGGAACAGAAATGTGGGTGAAGAGAGACAGCAGACTGTGCAAGATAGGAAAATAATAAGAACTTATCATTTATCAAGGTTCAAAAGGGTGGAAAGGTGGGAAAAGGAGAGAAAAATAGAAGTTCTCATCAAGGGTTCAAGTCGAAATTGTTTTGAACACGATGATGGCAACATAGGTATAAATATACTTGATACAATTGATGTATGGGTTGTTCTAATAGCTCTAAGAGCCCCTAATAAAATGGAGAATGAACTAGGAGGCAATAAAGAATGAAAAAATAGACATGTTGCCATGTTTCATAGCACCACTCTGACATTGACATTAAATGTGCCCAAAAACTTAGGGGAAAGGCACTATTATCTGGACCTGCTTGTTGGTAGGTGACATTGAGTCCATTCCACCCTTTCTTCAAAGCCAACAGGAAGAGAAAATTTTCACAAAAGCTGGAGTTCTGAATTTCTCCTAAATTGGGAAAAAATAAGTTCCCAGTTGTCAAAGTCATGTACTGTCATATTACTCTTTATTGCATCACTGGATAATTAAGACACTGCTAATTTCTTTTCATTTGGTCATTAGTTGCTCCTAAGATGCTTTATGTGTTGGGCCACTGACTGCGTGGTTGGCAATTTGAAAACATCAGCTTCCCTGCAGAGAAAGGTGATGACTTCTACCCTGGTAAAAATGTTACTCTCGGAAACCAGCAGCAACCGTTCTACTCTGACCTGTAAAGTCACAATGCCTCTAGTTTAAGAAGTTTTATGGATCTCAAGACCCACGTATGTGGTTTATAAGAAAATGATGTACAAAAAGAATCTTTAAATGTGTAATAAAACAATTTTTTAAGTTAAATCATTGCCATTCATAGCCTGACCTCTTTTCAACTGACTTCACTGAAGAACAATGAAGGTACATTTAGTGGAGTAAAAGTATTTATGGTAACCAATGTTCAACAGTCCATCAGTGGTAATTCCAATGACAACATCTAACTATTTCATAGTTATCATCAAAATTCCTATTAGTATTAGAGATTCTTGTTCCTTAGAGAATGAATGCTAAAATAGATGGTGGGCATACAGACAAGAACAAAGCAAAGGTAGGAATGAAATAGCTGAGTTGCTCTGTTTTAGCAAAGTTATGAAGCAATAGGCTACAAGTGGAAAGCAAAGAAGAAGAAGAAATTGAGAAAAGGACATGGGAAAAAGGAGGAGATCCTTAGCAATTCTGTTAACTGGTATTCAAGGCGAAATGGTGATTTAAATCTGTATTAGAGTAATATGAATTTCTCCGTGATTTAAAGACTTCTGAGAAGTCTACTGTGCAGAAAGATCTTCAGACAATTTGCTGGCTGTTAGCTGCTATTTAATGAACAACCGTGCCAGCACAGTGCAGAAGAGCAGTCATTCACTCACTTGCTGCCAACAAGTCAATCTTGACTGGTGGAGCCCCGCTGTCGGTTTCCAAGACTGTGACTGTTAAAGGGAGTAGACAAATCCACTCTTTCTCCCACAGATTGGCTACTGGTTTTGAACTACCAACCAGATGGATTGCAGCCAACTCATTATGACTATACCACAAGAGTTCTCAGGAGAGGGACAACACACAAAATGGTGAAAGCTTTTTGGAGCCCACCAGTTACATGACACGGAGTCCTATAAGTGTAGTGGTGACCCAGTTGGATGACGGTGGCCAGTTCTGCAGGAGAAAGAGGAGGCTTTCATTCCTGTAAAGACCGATACATCTGGAAACCAATAGGGACAGGGCTACGTTGTCCTATGGCATTTCTATGTGTCAGAATTGACTCTTTGGCAGTGAGTTTGGTTTTGCTTTGAGTTATATGATAATACCTTAAAGCAGAAGCAGCAATTATAAGGCAAATATTCCAGAAATGATGTACAAAGATGTGAACAAAAATCATTGCATGATTGTTGTTGCTGTTAGATGCCTCGAGTCAGTTCCAACAGACTCCTTTGAAAAAGTAATGAAACACTGCCCAGTCAGTCCAGCATCATCATCACAATTGTCACTATGCTTGAGTCCATTGTTGCACAGACATTTTGAATACATCTTCTTGAGGGCCTTCATCTTTTATGCTCTCCTTCCACTCAAGTAAACATGATGTCCTTCTCCAGGGATTCATGTCTCTTGGAAGCATGTCCAATGTTTTTAAGATGAAGTCTTAACACCCTTGCCTCTAAGGAACACTTGGGCCTTACTTCTTCTAAGAAAGGCCAGTCTGTCCATTCAGCAGTCTATGGGACTTTTACCATTCTTCACCACCACCACAATTCCAGAGCACAGACTCTTCATCGGTATTCTTCAGTCCTTGTCTAATTTTCACAAACACACAAAGAAATTGAAAACCATGGCGTGGGTCAGGTCTAGTTTTGTCCTCAGTGAAACATTCTTGTTTTCCATTAATCTAAAGATGTTTTATGTATAAGCTTTATCAATGCAAGATGTCTTTTTATCTCTTGATTGCTGCCTCCGTTAACCTTGATTGTGGATTTAATCAAGACATAATCCTTAATAATTTCAAAGGTTTATCCATCTATATGGATGCTACCTATTAACCTACTTGTGAGAATCTTGATCTTCTTCTCTTTGAGTTTTAATCCATGCTAAAGGATGCAATCCTTGATTTTAATCAACAAGTGATTGAAGTCCTTCCCACTTTCAGAAGCAAGTTGAGTCACAGATAGATGGCAAGTTGTTAATATGCTTTCCTCCAAGACTACATTCTTCATATATGCCAGTTTCTTTAATTGCTTTTATGGCAAGAGAATATGACCACGAAGCACATTTTTCCTGATTTTTAGGAAGCATGACTGCCTCTTAATCCATGTACAAGTTCTACACCAGTACAACAAAGTGTTCTGGAACTCGCATTCTTCTCAAAGTTATCAATAGTTTCCTATAATCTATAGTCAAATGTGTAGCCCAATTTAAGACAATAAAGAAAACACAAGTAAATGTGTTTTAAGCAAAGAGCCATCTATCATCAGGAACAATATCCCTTTTTTCCACATCCTCTTATGAAGAATCCAGCCTGAACCTCTCACAGGTACCTATCAATGTACTGTTTCAGCACTGTAGGATAATCTTCAGGAAATTTTACTTGCATATTATGTTTTCCTAGTTTGAATATTCTGTTTGGTCACCATTCATTGAGATGGACACAAACATAGATATCTTGTAGTCAATATGATGAGTAGCTATCTTCCAAATATCTTAACATAGATGAATAAGGGCTCATAGTGATTCATCAGCATGTTGAAATATATCAATTGGTATTCTATAAATTTATAGAGCCTTGTTTGGGGTGAATTTTTTAATGTAACTTGAACATCTTGCTCATATTCTGCTTCCTAAAATTGTGATAAGTCTACTAGATCTTTATGGTACAATGACTCTGTGTGTTATTTCCATATTTTTGGATGCTTTGGATTGCTCTGTCTTGGAAGTACATATAACAGAATACAGAGCCATTGGGAGTTCAGTGGTAGAATTTTCATCTTGTATGCCAAAGGACTAGCTGGTTCAGCTCATACCCAGAAATCTCTTGCTGGTTTACGTAGTCGTATGTGTTGCCATTATGTTAAACAGGTTTCGACAAAGTTTCCATACTAAGAAGAGCTAGGAAAAATGTTTTGGTGGTTTGCTTCTGATAACCAGTCAATAAGAGCACTATCCATGGGGATAGTATAGGAATGAAAAGTGCTTTGTTTTTAATGCAGTTTCCAGGAGTTGAAGACAGATATTTTGGTAACTATGAACAATAAGACAATGGAATTAAATAAATGTTTAGGATATTCCCTCTAGATATTAAGGCCAGGATATTTATAGCTGAGCGTGGGATTTTCAAAAGAGGGTCTCAAACTATGACCTACAGGCCACATGAGGCCCACTGAGGACATTTATGCGGCCCACCAGGTATTTTTGCCACCACTGCTGTCCTTCTTAGCAATCGACTCATTCTGGACCCGCAGTAAATTTGTTCATACTTTTTTTGCTGTTTTGTTTAGTTCTTTACCTACAGTCTGGCCCTCCAATGGTGTAAGGGACAGTGAACTGTCCCCCTGTTTGAAAAGTTTGAGGGCCCCTGGTATAGGAATGAGGCAGATATGATGCACTTTCATCATGTCAGTTCCTTTCACCATGATGACCTACTTGTGAAATTCAATAAGGGGTCATTTAACTAATGAGAAGCCTTGCAACAATTGTGTTCGCATTTCAATTATCTTTTCATTGAATTTGGGATATTATTAAGGTTACATTCACATCCTTCCAAAATATCAGAGTTTCTGTTATCTAACAATACAAATAGGAGCAATTTATTAAGAGCAAGGTCTGACGTTTCGGTGTGGATTACAACTCAGTGTAAAGAAAACACAAATTTCCACAACCAGACCAATATGTAACATCATGAAAAACAGAAAAGACTGAAGTTGTCAAGGATTTTATCTTGCTTGGATCCACTATCAATGCTCATGGAATGAGCCATCAAGAGATCAATGAGCCCATGAATTAGGTAAATCTGTTGTACAAGCTCTCTATTAAGTGTTAAAAACAAGGATGTCCTTTTGAAGATCAAGGTACACCTGATCCAAGCCATGGTATTTTCAATTGGCTCAGATGCTTGGAAAGATGGACATAGAAAAAGGAAGACCAAAGTGAAAGCAAAGAATCTGAACAGTGGCAATGGTAAAGAACATCAAAAGTATCATAAACTACCAAGGGAAAAAAAACAGTTCTCTATTGGGAGAAGAATTAGCAAATGATCCTTAGAGGCAATGATTGAGAGACTTTTGTCTTCTGTAAATTGAACGTGTTATCAGGAGAAACTTACCAGCCATTAAAAAAGGACATGTTTGGTACAGGAAAGCAGCTGTGAAAAAGAGAAAAGCCCTAATGCTTCTGTTAGTCTGGGTATACTAGAGAAGCAAAATTCATAAACATGCATATGGATGTAAGGGAGAGGTTTATATACAAGAGCAATTGACCATTGAGAAAAATATCATAATTCTGACATTAGCGCCTATGTCTGATACCAGTCTATAAAGTCCTCTTCAGACTCATGAAACTCATGCAATGACACTCAATGCAAGACAATCACAAACCACATGGGTAGAATGAATTTGGACACAGTGGCAGTGTAAGTGTCCCGGTGCTGGTGGGGGTCCTTATGTGGTTCCTCCAGTTTTAGAGGTCTGGTGCCGTCAGCGTAGGTCCAAGTGGCTTCTCCTCCAGGATGTCTCACAGGGAGTCAACACTTTGTGTCTTGTCAGTAGAGTCTCCAGGAGACTACATAGTGAGTCTCTCCCCGCCAACTGAGCTGGATTTCAGAATTCTCAGGAGAGAACCAGGCCCACCCAGAGCTCCAGATGGACATAGCCAATATCCAGATGGACAGGCTAGACTCCACCCCCACACTCTTAATCCTCAAATTGTTACCAGATTAGGTAACTATGGAGTCAAAACCCAAGGTTAATTTTGAGGACATGCCAGGGCCAGTTGGTGTTTCCGTCCACGTACAGGAGTTTGCTTTGGGAAGGAACTCAGTGGCGCCCATCAGCAATAGCAACAGTCCAGGCAATGAAAATAAAGCCAAGCATTCGTGAGGACATTATCGGGATTCTTAACCATCTCTTTACCATGAAGAAACTGTCAAATTACAAAATTACTGAAAATCTTCATTCTCTTTCTTTTTCTGCCTTATCTCTACCCCTAAGTTCTCCTAGCAGTAAATTAGGAGAAGAAAGACATCATTCTGGTAAAAAGATGATTAAAATAAATGCCTACGCGAGTGGCTTATGGATGAGTGAACCTTTAAACGAGAAGTAGAACTTTGAATTTTCAACTTTTAATTATTCACATGCCCTTTGGAACTTGGACTCTCTGCCTCCCCTTTTTATCTATGAAATTAAAGAATAATCTTTGTGCTGATAGTAAACCTCTCATCTGTAAGATATGGGTGTTTGTTTTTGTTAAAACGGACAGTCTACATTTAAGTCACACAAAAATTAGAAATCACTTTTAAATTCTAATCTTTCCATACAGTAGAGTAGCATAATTATTCATATTGTCCTCACAAAAACATGTTGTGAGTGTAACATTAAGGATGACTTAATACCACTATCATTCTTTCTTCCATATAGAAAACATAATGCTCTTTATATTAAAAGAAAATTGCCCACTACATGTTCAAAAGAAGTACCTGGACATTTTCTGATATTCAGAATTTGGTATTTTTTCTTCTAATCTAATATAAAATGATGAGTGACATTTTTAGATTGCTTTTAAAATAAAATGTTGTACATAAGTCTTCCCTGTCATTAACCCAGCCTTTCAATAAATCCTTCAATATTGAAAAGGGAATTAGAAAAATAAAGCTTATTCAAAATAAAAATTATATGAAGAGAAATTAAAATTTAATCCTAGTGGCATAAGACATGTTTTCCTGAACTTCACAGTTCAAATGGAAATGAAGAAATGACTTGTTCCAAAGTACAGGAAAGTGAAGTGTTTGCTTTTCCATATGATCTTGGCAGCTGAAGGGTGGAATTTCATGGGGAATAAGCCTGCAATTTCTACATGAAGATGCCCTTTGGCCCCACTCCAGAACTTGAAATCCGGATCCTTTTGAGCATTCATCTGAAATGTCCTAGAGAGTTACTCTCCACAAATATTAAGCATTCTTCATTTTTCAAGTAAATAAAAATTATTTCCCAACTAAAAATGTTTTGAGAAACTTCTAAATAAAGTGGAAAAGTCACTTTAAAAATTACACTGACACTTTTATGGATTTAACATTATGAAGCTTGCTTCCCTTTCTTACTTTATACTGATTGTGTGGTCTGTAGGATATTTCCCACTACTCAGTGAATTTGACCTAATCAAGAATATCAATAGCTTCTAACTTACCTTCTCAAACATACTCTTGGAATTCTCAGTTACTTCATGTTTCTGTGACCTTTCACACAGTATTCTGGTACTTCTTTTTCTAATTGGTATATTACGGCATTTTTAGATTTTTTTCTCATGCCATAAATAATACTTTTTAATCTCTTTTGTTGCCTCCTTTTTAACTTGAAAATTCACCTTCGTTGAGATTTTTTTTTTTTTTTGGCAGGGGGTTGTTTTTGTGTGTGTTTCAGGTGTTAGGAATAATCATTACAATTGTACCAATGAAGCCACTTTGTCAGTCCAGTTCGTCAAAGGCCTTCTTTTCTGTCAAACCCCTTTACTTTATCAAACACAATGTCCTTATCCAGGGACTGATTTCTCCTGGCAATATGTCCAAAATATGTAAGTCAAAGTTTTGCCATCCTTGCCTGTATGAAGCCCTATGGCCTTAATTCTTCAAGTACAGATCTGTTTGTCCCTTTAGTAGTCCATAGTACTTTGAATAGTCCCCAGCACCACAATTCACATGCATCAATTCTTCTACCATAAGCCTTATTCAATGTGTAACTTCCACATGGCTTCCACTTCCACAAGTCAGCCATACCTGAATCCTCAAAGTGGCATTCTTGCTCTGGAATACTCTGAAGAGTTCTTATGCAGCAGATTTACCTAATGCGATACATCTTTTGATCTCTTGCCTGCTCCTTTTCATGAGCTTGATTAGGAACCCAAGTAAGAAAAATCCTTGATAATTTCAACCTTTTCTCCATTTTCCGTGATGCTGCCTATTGGTTACGTCCAGCTGTGAGGATTCTGGTTTTCCTTACATTGAGTTTTAATCCATACTTAAGACTACAATCTTTGATCTTCATCAGCAAGTATTTAAATTCCTCCTTAATTTTTGAAAACTACATTGTGTCAGCTATATACTGTAGGTCATTAATAAGACTCCTTCCAATCTTGATACCACAATGTTCTTCATATATCCCAGCTTCTTTAATGATTTGTTCAGCATACATATGGAGGTTGTATGGAGAGAGGATGCAATTCTGATGCACAGATTCTATACCATGCAGTATTCCCTTTTTCTCTTTATGCAACTACCTCTTGATCCATGTACAAGCTCTTTAGGAGCACAATAAAGTGTTCTGGAAATCGCATTTTTCTCAAGGTCATACATAGTTTATTATAGTCCATACAACAAATGCCATTGCCTAGTCAAGGAAACATAAGTAGACATTCTTCTGGTCATCTCTGATTTAAGCCAAGATCCATCTGACCTCAGCAATGCTAGTCCTTATTCCTTGACATGTGTACATTATCTTAACTAGAATACTTCCATAAACATATATTAGACTAAGATCTAAAATTCATAAATTATCTCACCTCCCACATTGCAACAAGTGCACAAATTCCATCAATTTTGAAGTCTTCATACTTTTAAAATACATTTTCTTCTTCATCTTTCCATTGCCAATAACTGACTTCAGGCACTCCTCCCCCCTCTATTTCTAAGAAGTTTGTGAAATTATCATTATTGTCAAAGTTGTGGCCTAAAATCCATTTAGGAGCCCATCACATTCCCCTGAATATAAGATACTGTAAGCTGTCCTCGCATCTGCCACCAGGCTGCTTATGACCCCTTCTCTGTGCAATTCTCCTCATTCCATTTCTGTTATGTTTAATACAGATTTACAAATACAAGTAATTCTTCAAGGAAATGTAATGAGCTACCCTAAAGTCCATTTAAATAAAACATTTTCTAGGGAGCATTTCCTTTTGCTTCATTGTTCACCAGGGGCTTATCCGGCCTCACTCATTATTTTCTGTCTATACCACAGTTGTGGAATTCATCACTTAAGTTGTTGAAGGAATATTTTTTGTTTTATTTTTAGCTTTAGCACATAACACATAACATATCGTACAATGAATATTTCTAATATGTGGTTGTATTATATGCTATGAAATAATTTATATTTCATATTATAAATAAATAAGCAAATAATTTAATTATTCCACTTTATAAAATAAAACTTTCAGTTATTTGTAATGAATGACCACCTTAGTCAAAAGTATAAAATAATGCATTTTATGTACTTTCAATATATTTTATGAATATGAAATTATTTTTATATAAAGTGCAAGGAACATCAAAATTAAATTAAAATAATAGGCTGAGAGTGTCATGCCTTTTATATCATAACTTTTCAAATATGCTACACATTTTACTTCCTTGTATATACATAATATATATTGTTATTACCTGTTAAGTCAGCAGCAATTGGCAATTACCTATGTGCAATAAAACAAAATCTCGCTTGGTCTTGTGGCATCCTCACAGTGTGTTCAAGAATGCTGTTGAAGATTCCGTGTTTTGAGTTCTTTTCATCCTAGGGGTTTCATCTTTCAAGGGCAATATCCTTTTTTTTTAATTAAAATATCATTTTATTGGGGGCTTTTACGGGTCTCACAATCCACATGTCAATCGCATGTCGTATTTGTAAATGTATTGCCATAATTTTTAAAATCACTTTATTGAAGTTTCATACATCACTTATCACAATACATACATACATGTGTCAAGCACCTTCGCATGCCTGCTGACATCATCATTCTTCAGATCTCTGCGTTTCCACTTGAGCCCTGTTAACAGCTTTTCATCCCCTCTCCTCCCTGCCTGGTCCCCTACCCCATCGCCCTGCAATACTTTATAAATTATTATTTTGCCATATCTTACACTGCCTGACCTCTCCCCTCACCCACTCCTCCGATGTCTGTCCTCCAGATAGGAGGTTATGTGTAGATTCCTGTAATTGGCTCCCTCTCTCTACCCCACCTTCTCTCCACCCATCCAGTAACTCCACTCACTACTGCTCCCGAGGGATTCATCCATCCAGGGTTCCTGGTATTTTCAGTTCCTACCTGTACCAGTGTAACTCTTCCAGTCCAGCTGGATTTGTAAGGTAGAATGAGATCATGGTAATTGTGGGGAGGAAGCCTTCAAGAACTACAAGAAAGTTGTATGTGTCATCGCTACCTCAATGCACCTTGTGACTGGCCCATCTCCTCCCTGCGACTCTTCTGTAAGGGGGTGTCCAATTGCCCACAAATGGGCCTTGGGTCTCCACCTTGTTCTCTCCCTCATTTGGAGTGATGCTTGATACCTGGCCCCTTCATCCCCCCATGATCACATAGGCTGGTGTGCTTCTTCAATGTGGGCTTTGCTGCTTCCTTGCTGAATGGCCACTCATCTACCTTCAAACCGTTAATACCCCAGATGGGTTATCATTTGGTAGCTGTGAACCATCAGCTTCTTCCACTCTGTTTGCATCTGCACCCATTTGTCTTCAGTAATCATATTGGGAGGGTGGATGCATAAAGCTATTTTTCTTCTTTGATGCCTGATACCTGATTCACTCAATACCTCATGGCCACCCAAGCTGGTGTACTTCTTCTATGGTGGACTTTGTTGTTCCTGAGCTCAATGGCCACTCTGCTTATTTACCCACAAGCTTTTTAGACCGCAGGCACTATATACTTTGATAGCCAGCACCATCAGCTTTCTTTATCACTCTTCCTCTTGCCTCCACATGTCCTCAGGGAGCACATCGAGAAGTTGAGCACAATGGTATGTTTTTTTTCCTGTTTGAGAGATGCCTGAGACCTATTCCTTTAGACACTTCGTGGCCACATTGACTCGTGTGCTTCTTCCATGTGGGCTTGACCACTTCTCAGCTACATGACCATTTGCTTATCTTCAAGTTTTTAAGACCCAAGACATTATGTCTTTGGATAGCTGGGTGCCATCAACTTTCTTCACCACACTTACTTATACACCCATTTGGCTTCAGTGCTTGTATTAGGCCAGTGAGCATCATAGGATACCAGACTCACAGAACAAAGTGTTTTTGCATTGAGGGAGTACCTGGGTGAGGGCCCAAGGATCATTTGCTACCTCAGTACTCAATCTATAAATATATGTACCTAGATTTATTCCTGCCTTGTCATAATTATATTTGCATATGTATATGCCTATGGTTAAACCTATGCAAGTGCTTTTTGCCTTCTAGCTCTTTGCTCTATTTCCTTCTACCTTCCTCCTATCCTACCATCATGCTCAGCCTTCATTTGAGTTTAGTACTTCCTCGCAGTTACATTACCCTTGCTGAAGCCCTAGCAGGCCTCCCACACTCTCCTCTCCATTGATTTCGGACCACTTGTTGTTCCCCCTGTCAAGAACAATATTCTAAAGGGATTCAGAATTTTCTTCGGTTGATTTTTTTCTAGGAAGACCTCCAAGTCTTTCTTTTGAGATTTATTTTAAAATTCCACTGAAATCTGTCCACCCAGGAAATCCTATTGGCATTTAAATACCTGTGACAGAGCTTCCATTGTGACATCAGTGTGCCAGTTTTCACACACAGTATAATCCACTGAGAGACGAGGCTTGTTGCTATTGTAGATATCAGCTAGTGAGGTCCCTCACACAGTGACAGTATGCATGAAAGATTGAAATGCTGCCTGCCTTTGGCTATCATCAGCATTCTTATTGTTGAGCCTATTTTTCCGGCTCAAACTGCCAGTGCACTTTGTTTAGGGTCTTCCTTTTGCTTTGCTGTTTTTTGGCTGGTCCTCTACTTTAACAAAAAAGTATCCTTTTACAAGGACTGGTCTCTCCTCATGACATGTCCAAATTGTGTGATGACCTCGAACTATCCTTTCCTCTATGGAGTATTCCAGCAGCATGCCTTCTAAGACAGATTTGTTAGTTTTTCTGGCAGCCCACGGTAATTGCAATATTATTCTCTGGCACCATAATTTTAATTATCCTTGGGTCTTCATTCTTTAGGTGCTTATGGAGCAGTCAAAGTATCATGGGATGAGTCAGGTGCACCTTCATCCTCAAAGTGACATCCTTGCTCATCAAGGCATCAGGTACCTGGTGCTGCAGCAGATTTGCCTGATGCAATATGCCACTTGTTGTCTTAGCTGCTGTCTCCGTAAATATTGATTCTGGTTCAAGTACAACAAAATATTTGGCAGCATCTCTGTATTATCCATTTATCATCAATTTATTCAGGTATAAAAGTTTTTCTTTTCTATTAAATTGGAACTCATTCTAAAGTTCTCACTCTGTAGTCCTGTATATTCATCAGCAACACTTCAAATCCTCCTGTATAGCAAGAAAATTTATTCTTAGCCTATCACAGCTTTTTAATAAGACGTCCTTTAATTTTGACACCTCATGCTTCTTGGAGCGTTGTCCATTTTCGATATTAAGTTTTAAATAGTGTTTCTGTAAACCCTGCAAAGTAGGCTGGATAAAAAAATAGCAGGAGGTGTGGTTATTGATTTGTTATCAGAATGGCGCTTTTTTTTCCACACAAGTAAATAAAATTTACACAATGCCTAGAAAAGGGAAGTACTTCTTTTAATCATTTTCACAAATTTAATTTTAAAAGCACTTTTCAAAATGTAGACACTAATGGCAGCTGTTTGTGTTAGTGAGAATAGGACAGATGTGATCTGATAAAGTAAAAGAGACAATTGACTTGCGAAAGGACTATAACAGCACCATATTATAATAAAATCAACTTCGTAGGCTTTAAAAATGAAAACACACAGCATATTTTTGTTTGATGATTTTTTCCTTTGTGTCTCATGTATCATCATATTTGTATGGTATATAAAGAGGGGTTTTTTTGTTAAATATAGATCCTGCCAACTCAGAGTGTTCAGTGGGGTGAGCATGTCATAATTTATGTATGTGCTTCACTGTTGAATTGGAATCAGCTCATTGGCAGTGAATTTAGGGTTTTAGTTGTTGGTGGTGTTTTGTTTCATTTACTACTGATGGAAATATGGTAGCTTCCTGTTGGAAATACCATACAGCTCAATAACAAACAGCCATAGGATATGAGTAGTCATTCGGCTGCTTTATTCAAGATCTAAAGTTAAAACTCATCAGCCACTCCATGGGAGAAAAATGAGACTTTGTGCACATGTAAAACTTTACAGTCTTGAAAAGCCTATGGGCAGGACCCTATAAGTCAGAACTGACCAATAACGGTGAGTTTGAGTTGTTTTCCTGGAGCTCTGGTGGCATAGTGTGTTACAAATTGGACTACCAGTTGCAACATCAGCTGTCTGAATCTGCTTCATAGACTACAGATGAAGATAGTTGCTCCTGTAATGATTAATGCTCTCAGAAACCCAAGTGGCAGTTCTACTCTGTTCTATAGGGTCAGTTACTGGGAGCAGGAATTAACTGGGTGGCAGTTGATTGGAATTTTCATGGTTGCTTTACATCCTAATGAATGCTTAGCATTTTATATCATTTTCAGTTTTCCTGTGAGCTGGAATCGAATATAGAATTGTCTTTTTAGGAATTTCAATTTCCTGAAAAGGATTCATTCGGGATCATTTTTACCTGTGCATTTCAGCAACATCTTTGCACAAACTTTAATTCATTTTACTGGTATATTCTCTAATTTTCTTAGTGCTGTTGGAATTTGTGGCAGTTACATAATCCACTGTCAGCTTCAGAAGGGGTGGAGTCAATCAGGCCGTGGCTAATGAGGCCTCTGTGTGAGCATGGCCTCCTCTCCTGAGGATCCTGGGAAATCTTGTTTCCCTCCCCGGAAGCGGGATACACTTTCTCTCTGCTTTGTCTTCTTACTGAGGAGCCTCATGGAGTTATGCTGATGGTCCTGCCTGGAACTGCAGGAACCATGTGAAGACCCACACCCATACTGAGAAGCTTCCCCCATCACTGGATCCACAAGTTTTCCACTCACCGGCCTGTGAACTTCCTGCATTTGGCATCATTGCAAGAGTTCAAGAGTCAGAAGAGGAATTTATAGATTGGTTTCAGACATATGGGCTACTATCGGACTTTTGGATTTGATGGGAGGTCCAAAACACTTGATGAGACTGGGATAGGAAGTTTTCTTAATATACAATTACTCTTTTATCTAAAGCTCTTTTTTGTACACAAGTATCTATGAATTCATTTGTCTAGGGTACCCAGACTAACACAGAATTATTATGTATTCTGAGACTAAGATCTTTGTCATACATGATTTTTTGCAAACCGTAAAATAATTATTGAGAGAGTTACATATTCATATAGTTTTAAGAAATAATACAGAGAAAGGATCTGTAGTTTATACCAGGTTCCCTCAAGAGGAACATGAAAGCAGCACTATAGTATAGCATCACAATCAAGGTAATGACTGATATATTCAAGTCACAAAACTCCTCCATCAATGCAGGGATCATTCATGTGGCTCAATTCCAACACCCTCAATTGCATCCCATGACCCTCTCCTCCTCAGCCAACCTAAACTATTCCTCATCCATCTGGTCTTCAGTCCTAAAACTGTTACATGCATGAAATCAGCCATATCATATATTGTTTTTGAGGGGTGGGTTGCTGCTTCTTACTATGCATAATTCTCAATAAATTCATCCAGATTATTATAAGAATCAACGGATCCTTATTTTTATTGCTGCATATTTTTATCTAGGGTATTTTTAAAATTAAAACAGACTTGCTGTCAAGTCAATTTCACCTCCCATATATTAAAGCAGAAGCGTGTCATGCTATTTTCTTGGCTCTGGTCTTTTACAAAAGCAGATTGCTAGGCCTCCTTTCTATAACATTGCTGATTTGGGCTCAAACCAAACTATCTGTGCTACTTAGGGACTTTAGCCCTGCTTATACAGACACCAGTTGAAGACAGCTGAATTGCTTGCATGTTTTGAAAATGTATGTTCGTGTGTTTACAGGTTTTTCTGCAAACACAAGTTCTCCTTTTAGGATAAATAGCCAGAAAGGATACTTGGCAGTCTGTATGGTTGTAATGTTAGGTTCTGTCGGATCACTGTTAAGTAGGAGAAATCTCATTTATTTATAAAAGGAACACTGACAGTCCTGGGTCATCCTCATAATTATTGTGGTCTAATAGCCCTTTATTGCAGCGATGGTCTCAATCCGTTGTGTCAAAAGTCCTCCTTGTTTTCATCGCCCTCACTTTAGAAGATGATGTCCTTTTACAGGGATTGGTCTTCCCTGACACCATTGGACAGCCTCCCTTTCAAAGAACATTCTGCTTTCATTTTCTCTGAGGCAAATGCTTGTTTGCTGGCAATCAGGAGTACTTTTAGTATTATAGTCGAAGTATGTGAGACATCCTTGCTTCTAAGAACGATTCTTCTGAGACAGATTTGTTTGCACTTTCAGGAGCCCATGGCAGCTGCTGTGTTCTTCATCAGCACCAGAATTCACATGCACTGGTTTGTCTTGCGTCTTTCTTTTTCGATGGCCAACATTCACAAACATAGGAGGCAATTAAAAACTCTTGGGTCAGGTAGACTTTATTCCTTAAAAGAACATCCATGTTCTTCAAAACTTCGACCCTATATGGCTTAGCATATTTTTCTTTTTCAGAAACTGCCAAGTGGTTTTTCAAATTGGCACCACCATCTTATATCAGTAACACATGATTGATCCAATTTTATTGCATCTTTGACCCAATTTTATTGCATCTTTGCCAGCCTTTAGTGTTGTCATGATTCTTTTTTAATTTTAGAGATTAAGATAAGTGTATAGTCATGTCATTGTGGTTTTAATTTCCATTTCCTTCCTAGCTTAGTCTTCATTTCCTTAATAGCTAAGCCCACTAAACATATTTTATGTGCACATTGAACAGCCTCTTGAAAAAAAAATAGTTTTAGTGAGCTATAACTAGTACATCATACAATCCAGTAGTCCAATAATATTAAGAAGGGCTGTGCAATTATCACCACAATCAACTGGAGTATTTTCCTCCTGCTTGTCCTCATTGGCGCCGACTTCCCATTTCCAACACCCTCCCCTGCCGTGCCCCCTAGGTAATGATTATTTCAGTTACCGTCTTCATAAATCCTGGCTTCATTACAGAGAAAAACAAATGCAACAAGGACAAAGAATCAGAGGAAACAGGATCTAGCAACAGTGATCAGGTAAAACAGTGAAAGGCCTCAACTTCTGTAAAAATAAAATAGTAAAGAGTAAGGATAGATTGAAAGAGTCCAAAGGGAGAACTGATGGTACAGTGTCGCATTCCACCCTCAGTAGCGTTGACAAGAACTGCTTTGCAGTGTTCTTTGTCTGACATTGGGACTGCTCACATTGCTGGTCTGTGGGCAGTGGGGATTCACTGGGCTGCAATCCTCATTAGAATCCTGGAAGTCAATTCTTGGTTTCCACTATCATGATGACATGCTTCCAAATGCATCTTGGCCTTCCTCTCACTGGATTGTCTGTGCTATACTTTTCTGCTTGAAAGTTTATTATGCAGGAGATTTCAGAATTCTGGCAAGAAATTCCTGTATTATTTAATTCCACTTTGACAACTTTTTGATTTCCCCTAGTATATTCTAAAAACCGTTTGCCAAGGGATCCTTGTTGTGCAAGGGTTCAAAATGCAGATGCAAACTGACAGATCGGTGGTTCAAACATTCCAGTTGCTCTATGAGCTAAAAGAACTGGAAATCTGCTCTCATAAACAAATACACCCCCCTGCAGTACATTTGCACTCTTCCGTGCAGTATCATCATGAGTTGGCATTGATTGACATCACACAACAACAGATCCCTTGCCAGCGAGGTGGTCACCACCTGTCCCCATTTGCAGATTTCCCTAACCTCCTTGGGATTTTAATTAGAGTTAAATGAACAAATTGTAAAAGTTAGAATAATCAACACTTAATATCAATTGAAAATTGATATATGATATACTCAGTCATGCCCCAAACTATGGTGTTGGCAAGGGGAATGCAGTGCTTGGTCCTTTTGTACCTAACGCCATCATGAGTCTGAACCAACTAAACAAAAGCAAATAATCAATACTATCTTTTATGGATTTTGCTTTTACTGTAAAACATAAGGATTTTTGCCTAGCCTTAGCCTAAAATTTCTCTGATTTTATCGTAATTCTTTAAACAGATTTATAGTTTAAATATATGAGAGGGTCCTAAAAAAAAAGCACCCATTTTTTTCTTATTAGGAGAGCATCAACCAACTTTCTCTGAGTTGGTCCACCTAGTGGCATCACCTGGAAAGGTTCTTTTTGGTCACAATGAATTTTTTTCATAAAAGCAGTTCCACAAGAACCTCACTTTTTTTTTTTTTTTTTTTTGTGGGCATCACTGCTCTCCGGTGATGGGAGTAGGAGGCCCAGCCTCACTGCTGGAATTGAACCTCCGTCCCAGTGGGCTGCAGTTCCGCGCACAACCACTACGCCACCGGGGCAAGAACCTCACTTTTTGAGATGGTCTGTTTAAGAGAATAGCATGTGGCTGGGAAATTTTGTTTTCTGCTGTGGAAAAAGATGTCACAGAAACTGCTGTAATGTTGAACACAACTTACAACCACAGAGTTATGGAAAAAACTCAAGTATACAAGTGATTTTCTCATTCCAAAAAAGGTGAACACCTTGTTCTGGATATTCATAAACTTCCTGAACAGACAAGAAACAACTCATAGTGTAGTTGGAGCTCATTCCACCAAGTTAGACTTTTAAATTAATTTTCTTGTACTTGAAGCTTCTGAAAAGATTGCCTAACAGTGTGTGACAAAAATGTCTGATTTGAGGCAGATAGGGGGCTGGTTTTGCCAGTATGACAATGGATGTCCTCATGTAACCATCTCAGTGTGTCAGTTTGGGGCAAAAAAAGAGTATGACTCTCCTGCCCCATATGTAATACTCACCTGGCTTCACTTCGTGTGACTTCTTTTATTTCCAAAAATGAAGAGGGGCATGTAAGGATGGTGATTTGATTACCTACATGAAGTGAAGGAAAGAATGAAGGTGATCCAATCAAACATCTAAGCAGATGAGTTTGGAAAATGTTTCCAAGAATGGAATCATAGATATGACAAATGTACTAAGTGTAATGAAGACTATTTTGATGGTGACACCATTGATTTAAAAAAAATACTGTATAGACTTGTGTATAAGCCTAGTTCTTCAGCACATTTTCTATGGAGTTTTTGCCATAAAAGTAGGTGCCTCAGCTGATATTTGAGTCTGCTTATACTCTAGCATATAGGGTCAGTTTTGACAAAATGTCAGCCATTTTTGGTGGGGGGGGGTGTTGGGGGTATCCCCTGGTAGCTCTATTGTAAACTTCAAAATAGCATCAAATGACTTGGAAGAATTCGTTGTTGCTATTTTTTCATTTCTTTATGAATATCTTGTGATTCCCATTCTTTTTCAGAAAGACTAATGTTACTCCACTGAATCACTTGAACGATCTTTCCAAAGCTCATTCAGTGGTATTCTTATTACAATTGTTGCTAGGAGCCATCCAGTCAGTCTGATCCATAGTGACCATTTGCACACCAGAACAAAACACTGCTCACACAGGGCCCATTGCTGCAGCCGCTGTGCCATTCCATCTCTTGGCATCCTTCTTTTCTTCACTGCCCCTCTACTTTACCGAGCATGCTGATGTCTTTTAGGGACTGGTTTCTCTTGACAACATGTCCAAAGTATACAAGACAAAGTCTCACCCACCTTGCTTCTAAGGCGCACTCTGGTCATAATTCTTTCAAGACAGTTTTTGTTTGGTTTGGTTTGAGACTTTCAGCAGTCCACAGCACTTTCCATAGTCTTTGCCAGGACTACAATTCAAATGTGTTGATTCTTCTTCTGTCTTTTTTGTTCAATATCCAACATCTTTCACGTGCATATCAAACAGTTGAAAATAGCATGGCTTGAGTCGGGCAAATCTTAGTCCTCAGAGTAACATCCTTGATTTTCAATACACTGAAGAACTCTTGGGGATCGGATTTACCTAAGGCAGCATACCTTTTGATCTCTTGAGTGCTGCTTCATAAATATTGATTATATATCCAAACAAGACAAAATCCTTGACAACTTCAGCTACATATCCTACTGCTACATATATTACATATTATGCTACATATCATACATATTATCATACTGCTACAATTGGGTTCAGTGAGCTGTGAAGGTTTTGGTCTTCCTTTCATTGACTCACAGTATGTGAGTCAATCCTTGATTTTGAAGACTGCAATCCTTGATTTTGATAAGTAAGTGCTTCAAGTCTTCCTGGATTTCAGCAAGTGAGCAAGGTTGTGTCATGTGCGTGGTGCAGTTGTTAACAGTCTTACTCCAATTCGGAGGCTGCATTGATCCCCATTTAATAGAGCACACAGATTAAGTATTGTGAGAGCATAAAACCTTTCCTGATGTTCAACTATGCAGTGTTCCCTTATACTTGCCCACCTCTCTCTTGATCTATGCACAATTCTGAATCATCACAATAAAGGGTTATAGAGCTCACATTCTTTTCAACATTATACATAGTTTATTATGATCTACACAGCTTTATTCCTTGGTATAATATGTAATATATAAGTACATCTTTTTGGTAGTCCCTGTT
Source organism: Nesogale talazaci (assembly GCA_004026705.1). Lineage (NCBI taxonomy): Eukaryota > Metazoa > Chordata > Mammalia > Afrosoricida > Tenrecidae > Nesogale > Nesogale talazaci. The sequence continues at coordinate 55,603 of PVJH01010990.1, forward strand.
TTGAGTCAGGATCCATCACTTACCTTTCAGGTGCTTTTTTGGATTGAGGTGGTTTGTGTGCTGTTGTGATCCTGGAAGCTACATCACTGTTACTTCAAATGCAAGGAGGGTTACCCAAAGTGAACAGTTTTCCACAGTTTCCTCACTAAGGACAGTCTACAAAGAAGAAACAGACTTCCTTTTGGGTTTGCTAACATTACACTTTGCACATTGCCTTATCATGTTTTACTTTATCTGCGTGAAGTGTGCTTTGAACTTTTTGATTCAGTTCTTTTACTTCATCACTTATATAAGAGTCACTACTTTTTGTCTTTCTTGTCTTTTTAATGACCTTTGGCTTATATCATGAAGGAGGCTTTTGGTGTCATCCCCCAGCTCATCAGGTCTTCTCTCATTAATGTTCAATACGTCAACTCTATTCTTAGATGTTCTTGAAATTCAGAGGGGTTCTACTCAGGTCGTATTTTGGTTCTTTATTTTCTTCAGTTTCAATCTGAACTTAAGTATGAGTGATTGATGGTCTATTAAACAATTGGCCACTGGCCTGCTTTTGTTTGCTAGTATTGAGTTACTCCATCATCTCTTCCTACAGATGCAGTATATTTGATTTCTGTGTTTTCAATGTGGAGAAGCCCACATGTAGTTTCCTTTTGTGTTTCTGGAAGAAAAACAAACAAAGAACATTAGTGATAAAGTCTTTGATTTTGCAAAAATTCTATCATTGATTGCCTGCCTCGTTTCTATCAAAAAATCCAATACGAAAAGTAACTTCCATGGAGGGTTTCTGGGTTTGTTTAATTCCAGCAGAAAGATGAGCTGCAGTAGTTATGGCAAGTGTATTTGGGAATTCCAAAGGGGTCAGTTTAATTGATTTTCTGAAGGACTCAAAGCAATTACAGAAGCTTATTATGAAAATGTTTTAAGAAAACTGAAAGCTGCGTTGGTAAGAAGAAGATGAAGAAAAAAGCTGCTGAGTAATTTTGTTTTCCCCAACATAAAAAGAGCAGAGACTGTTCTATCAGAATTTCCTTGGGAACTCCTACTCATTCACTCTATAGCCTAGATCTTTCCCCACAACACATTTTTTGTTCCCCAACCTCAAAGTTTATTTAAAAGAAACTTGTTATATATATATATATATATATATATATATATGTATAATTCTTCTAATGAAGTTGGAGAGATGAAAAAGCTGCTTTCAGAAGTGTTCAGAATTAACACAGCAAGTCAAGTCCAAGGCCATAGAGCCAATTCTGATGCCTTGGTAAGAGCAGCACCACTCCATAAAATCCCCAAGGCTGTACATCTTTACAAAGAAGGGAACCTCCTGTTTTTCCAATTGAGCAATTAGTTATTATAAGCCCAATATTTTGGTTAGCATTCCAACAGTTACCTATTGAATAACTAGTGTCCCATTCTATTGACTTGCCTAGTAATAATAGTCTACATTTTGAACTTTTTAAAATAAAGTGTTCTATTATTTTGTAGAAGTACTTTTTGGCATTCTAACTCTGTTAGAATGAGCTGATGTCAACTTATAACGACCCTATGGGGCAGAATATAAATGTTTCTGCAAGTTTCCTACTCTGTAATTCTTTATGGATGTCGAAAGGTCCACCTGTCGCTCTCAGAGCTGTTGATGATTTCGAACAGCTACACTTGCCAATGGCAGCCCAACACATAACCGCTATGCCACCAGGGCTCACTGACATACTCTACTACCACACTAGCATGGTTTCTAGATCTATGAAATGAAATGTCTGGTGTTGGATACGCAATTCCTCCCACATTATTCTTGTCCACAATTTCTCTAGCTGTTGTCTGTATAACTTTAGAATAATATTGTCTATAACTACTATTTTTGTTGCTGGAATTTTGAGAGAACTTGAATCAGACCTGTACATTGTAAGGAATATGATTCCTAGAACACTTAATTGTGATCATTATCAACCTGTTCATAGACCAAGATTTCAAACAGGATATCCAGACAGTGCTCAGTTTGAAATAAGAAAAGGTGTGCATTAAAGCTATATTTTCAGTGTAATTATAAAATCTCTATGCCGAGAAACTATTTAGAAAGACTATACTCTATGGAGAAAAAAACAGCTTCAGGGTTGGAGGAAGACTTACTAATATTCTATAATATGCAGATGCCACATTCTTGCTTATCAAAAGGCAATGCACTAGAAGTCATTACTGAAGAAAATCACCATGATTTACAACCAAATATGAAGAAAACAGAAATCCCCACAATTAGATCAAAAAGTAACTTTATGTTAGACTATAAAATGATGAATTTATTAGGAATTTTATTTATATGAATCAATGCCCACACAAGCATCAATCTATAAATTTAATGATGAATCAAAACAGGCAAATATTAAAAAACCAAAGATAAATTGAGAGAAAATGGTGTGTCCAATTCAAGCAACTTTCACCTTAAACAAAGAATAAGATGAAAAAAGAGTTTATGCTTTTGAATTAAGGTGTTCATGAGGAATATTGAACTTCTAGAGAAAAAAACAAATCTGTCATGGAATAAATACAGAAAGAACGCTCCTTAGATCCTTAGAGAAGGCAAGGCTTGCCTCTCTTACATTTGTACATGCCATAAGAAGAGACCACTCTCCGGAGAAGGATACCTTGCTTGTCAAAATAGAGGAGCCGAGAAAATCAGAAGACCTTTGATAAGACAATGTGTCACAGTGATTACAACACTGTGCGCCAATATGACAACAATTGGGAGGATGATTCAGGATGGGGCGATGCTTTGCTTCATTAGATATCAGGTCATTCAGAATCAGAAACAAGTAGGCACACCTAACAATAATAAGACTTGACATCTTTTTTGATGATGAGTATTCCAATACATAAATATGGTATCATTCTCAGCACCATTTCTGTAGTTTTAAGCATACAAATTCTGTTTATTTATTTTTGAACTGTAAATGATTAGCTGATTTAAATTTCAGTTTTTACATTTCATTGATAACATATAGATGCATTGATTTGATACTTGTCTTGCATCTTGCAACCTCACTGAACTCACTAGCATGATTTTGTATGTTTGCAAATTCTTGGGAATTTTCTATATAGACAGGTCATATGCAAGTTTTATTTCTTCCTTTGTTAACTGTATACATTTTAACTATCTGTTCATCTATTTTTTTCTCTAACACACTGCAAACAACTTCCAGCGCAAACAACTTCCTGTGTCACTTTATATGTAAATTCAAGCTATTAATCATATCGACTAGATTGTTGTAGCTTACATTTTAGGAGAAATTGTTCTATTTTATCTCAGTCCACAAACTTATATTTAGAGAAATCATCATATAATTCTCTTTTAACATATGCTAGGTAAATAGTTCACCGCTTTCATGCCAGTTTGTTATGCTCATATGCATGTGAAAGTGGGCATAGAATAAAGAACATCAAAGTAGAATCAAACATTTGAGTTGTGGTTTTGGCGAGGGATTTTGAAAGGACCATGGACTGCCAATAGAACCAACAAATCTGTCTTGAAAGAAGTAGGATCAGGAGCTCCTTAAAGACAAGGATGGGGCTGAGCCCCGGTGGCACAGAGGTTGAGTGCGGGACTGCCGGCCACAGGTTGGGCAGTTCAAATCCAGCAGCAGCTCTCCAAGAGCAAGGCTAGGTCTCCTGCACCCACCAGGGGGCGGTGATGCTCACAAAACAACAAAACAAACAAAATAAAAAGACAAAGATGGACAAGTTGGTCAGTGCTTCATCTGTTGCCCAGGGACTTGTATGGATAGACCCAACTCAAAACTAAAAACAACCCTGTAGTGATAATCTCTGTTTCACTTCTGGGATTAGTAATTTAATCATGTCTCTCTCCTCCTCTCTCACTTCCCCTGGACTTGCTAATTGTTTATCCATTTTAAGAAGCAAAGAGAGATTTTTTTTTTATTTCATCTATTCCCTCTGGTACGTGTATGGTTATATTTTTGTTGGTTTGTTTTTTGTTTGTTTGTTTGTTTTTTTGGTTGTGTTTTGTTTTAAATGTTACTGATTTCTACTCATACACTAATTATTTTCCTTATGCTCTCATTTTGATTATTTTGATCTTTCAACCTTCTTAAATTAGGAGGTAAAGCTGTGTACTCAAGATATGTTTTCCTCTTCTAATGAATGTATTTAAGGAGATAAATTTCCCTGTAGACATTGCTTTAATTATGTCCTGCAACACAAGAAAAGTACTATTTTCACATATATTGAGATTTATATAGCTAATATTTCCCTTGTGACCTTCTCCAAGTCCCATAGAAATAGAGACATATGTTTGCAGTTTCCAAGTATTTGTAGATTTTCCAAATGTCTGAGAGGAAGAGAGAAATTAATTAGATTCCATTCTCCCAGAAGAGGAAATTCCTTCTATAGTTTTTTTTTATTTCAAATATATTTGTATTTTCTTATACAAATAAAGGACATAAGAATAGAAGAACATTAATTGTATTTTCTGGATTTGCGATATACTTGCTATCAAATTTTTATGGGGAAGATTGTCAAAGCTACCAGAATTATTTTATGCTTCAATTTGATGCTGCTGTACAAACCCATACCTTGAATCAAGATGGGAATAATGATTGGCTTCTGTCAACAAAACGTAGTAAGGCGGTGTGAGCTCTGGGCCTCAGAAAACCAGAGAAGCATACCCAAGCGACAAAACTGTTCAGCTGTCTCCCACTGAAATGGTAAATCTACACAAGCAGCTGCTACATAAATGACTGTCCTAGCCTCTATATATTTGAAGTCATTTGTTAAACAGTATAAGTTCATGATGGTAGCCTATATTTAGATTATTTAAACTTTTTCTCTACTCACTAGGTGAACATATACTCATTCAATATAAATTGAACTTGCAATTGAATGCTAATTTAATTTTATTTTGCAATGAAAAACTATCCTTGTCCACTTAAAATAAGCCCTTAGTCATGATGCACTGTCTATTTTATACATGGCTCCCTATGATTGAATAACCTTGCCTTAAAATTTGTGTGTGTGTGTGTGTGTACAAAACCAAATCAAACCAAACCAAACCGACCACCATTAAGTAGATTTCATTGGGATCCAATACAAATTTTCAAATTTTGCAAATCTTTTTGTGTGTATGTGGCATCATCTTTCTCCTGCAGAGAGATTAGAAGGGTTGAATCCCTGACCTTCTAATTAGTAATCTGATACTTATCCAAGAGCACCATCAGAAATCCATCTATACAGAGAGATTATACACACAAACACACATATAAAATCTCCATGCATACAGAATGAAATCTCATTATACATATTTGAGTTAGTCCGGGTAGACTAGAGGAACAAATTCAAGGACACATATATGGATATAAGGAATGGGTTTATATTCAAGAGGAACAGGACATTGAGAAAACATCCCAGCCCAGTCCAGCTCAAAGTCACAAGTCCGATATTAACCCATATGCCCGAAATCAGTCCATAAAGTTTCCTTCTGACTCATGAAGTCACTGGCACCGACAAGGGTCTCCCCATGGCTCTTCACTTCCAGGGCTCAGCGTCTATCAACAGCATCCCGTGGTGGCAGAAGCAACTCATCACTGGCAGAGGCCTCCATGTGGCTGCCCCATCCACAGAGGTCTGGCTCCATCAAGGCAAAGCCGTGTGGTCTCTCCACCGGCTACTCCAGCTACCCCAGACGCCGCCATTCTGTGTTGCCTGTGGTTAATCGTCTCTGAAACTAACTCCCAACAACTGGGGAAGATAGCTTCTCATTTTCATGAGGGAAATAGAGTGAAATTTCCTAGGAGTCTCAGGTGAAAGCCATGCCCACATAGAGGCCTCATCGGCTACTCAATGGCTATCTCCAGATGAACAGGCTAGACTCCACCCCTACATTTCAATCATAAAATTAACATAAGCACATGACTGTCACACATATTACATGCATATAAATATATAAAGAAAATCAAGAAAAGGGAGAGATTCCATACCATGAAATGCAAAGATCTTCGGAGCAGAGGTAAATTAGTTTTGACAATTACCTAAACCCATTATAAATTTGTAAGCACTTATACCATATTGATATCGTTTTGACTTTAGATAATCTCTCAGCTGAAGCACATATATAATATTTGGATGATATGAAACTTCATTTTTAAGGGATCAACCATCAATCCATAAACATTTAAGTAGTGCTTAATTTTTTAGTTTTTTTAATTAGACAAAGGATTTCAAAGGAAGTGCTCCATTGCACTATGCTACAAACCCTAATTTCCCATGGGACCTATTTTTACTTCCATTTTTGAATATCATAAGATGCCTAAAATAGCCTTTTAATAGGCTCAGCTTTTAGGTTGAGAGGAATAATTGATTAGGTCATGTGGTGGATGCATTCCTCCCTTGAGCTAATAAAGACACCACAGATATATAGGCTTGAATACAAAAAATAAATACCATCTTAAGATGTCAATGCCTATAGTACAAAGGTCTCATTAAATTGTCTCCAAAAATAATAACAATATGCTAAGAACTTTACCCATGTCCAGGGCTTGGGTTATACAGCAATCTTACAAATAATATCACAGTCATATTTTTGTGAGGTGAAGAAATTAAAGTCTATGAAAGTGTCCAAGAAGTGTTGAGGGTCCATATCATTTTTACATGTTAGGCTGAAGATTTGGACACAAATTATCCATTTCCAAATCCCATTTAATTACTTAAACTCCAACTCTGTTCTCTCATTTTCCTCTGCAGTAATATCACTTTGCAGATATTCTCATTTCCTGCCTACTACAAGTGAGGTCAAACTTCCTAAGGATGGAGGACAGATGAGTATATAACTTGTTGCAAGAAAACTCTTGTCTGAATAAAATACTAAGTACATATACTTTTTAAGTACATATTCTTTCTTATAATTATTACTTATCCTTTATAAAGGCTTCTCTTAAAGTATAGTGCGTTTTAGATTAAATGAGGCAATATATTGGCAAAAATGTTAAAAGGTAAACTGTAAAAAATAAAAAGCAAACGGCAAGTTGTAAATAAACAAGCTGAGATAGGGAATGATACACATACACAAGGATCTTTGAGAAATTTATGTGAAAATGGAATTAAATAATTATGAATTTTTCCATGAGCTTTTTGAAAAAAAAATATATATATATATACAAAAAAAGGGAGTATCACCCCAAAATTGATGCTCATTTGTTTTTTTTTATTTGATTGGGATAGTGCATTTGAAGTTCAACCCACCAGCTCTGACTGCTAATCAAGTTTTCTTAGACTTAGTGTTTCTGAAAAGATAGCATAACAGTGTGCAACAAAATAGGTCTGGTCTGTGGCTGGCAAGACTGGTTTTGCAATCATGACAATGCACCTGCTCCCCCAAACATCTCAGAGTGCCAGTTTGGGGCAAACAACAACAACAACAACAACAACAACAACAACAACAACAACAGCTTATCTCTCTTGCCCCATGAACCTTACTTACCTGACATCACTCCATGCGACTTCTTTTTGTTTCCTCAAATGAAGAGAGACATAGAAGGACAGTGACTTGACAACCTAGAAGAGATGAAGAGATAAATGAGGGAGATGCTATCAGCAATCCACACAGATGAGTTTCAAACATGTTTCCAAGAATGGAATTGCAGCTCTGATAAATGCATTGAGAGTAATGGGAAGTGCTCTGAAGATGATAAGGTGGTTTGGTTAAAAAAAAAAAAAGAATTAAATGCATACTTTGAAGAAAAAAATCCATTTGGAAAGGTGATACCTCCTTGTATAGACCTGGATATATGAATCTATTTTGAGATCCTATTCAATTGGACCGCAACCCTACTGCAATAATGAGTGCTGATGTTGCTTCCTGGGGCCTTTAGTCAATATCTGATAAGGCACCTGCCCCCAGGCAATGCTGCAGGCACCATCTCACATATGTTCTCAGCAGTGGGTTAGTCCCTTCAAGGCTGGGTGGTTTTACTGAGAGTGGGTTAATTTCCTCAGGTGAAAGGAATGGTGCCTTGAACTGAGGTGCTCAATGGAATCTAGTGGTTGTATGTCTCCATCTTTCCAACTGTCAATCCATATTTCCTCATTCCAAGTTTCAGGGGCCCATTTCATCCCAATCAATGGACTCACTTCCATATCAGACACAATCCCAAATTGAGAATTGTGCTGGCATTGAGATTGAGTTATCCATATGATCAGGCCATCATTTTGTTTTTCAGAAAGCAGTTCAGCTCAGGTGATGGAAGAGAGGGGAATTTTCATTCATGGCACAAATGGAGGCTTCATGTTTTTTATGTGACACTGAAGGTATGCTTCCAAACTTCTAAACACATCACTGTTTTTTATTACTTTGTCTATTGTAAAGAACACCAGAAAACCAGTCTTCCTGCACTTCTCATCAGAACAAAATTGGTGAAAATTAGGCTGCACACAATTAACCAGAGTTTCACTTCTCATTATACTTCATTTCTTGATGGTGATTTTTCAGATATTAATACTGCCTCCTCATGCCATAGATTAACGATGACCTCTTTTCTAAGAATGGCAGACTTATCCATCTGAGGGGAGATAGAAGCAGCTTGATTTCTTGGAAATCAGAATTCCTACCCAGAATTAATAACCTATTTAAAAAAACTTAAAACAAGTGTCTCTCGCTAGAGCCATTCACAGGACTAGTATGTCAGGCTGGGTTCTAACCAGCAAAACCGAGACACTTATATATGTATTAAAGAGAGTCATTTATATTGAGAAGGAAATTTATATGAAGAGCTTGGCTCACTGCTGAGAGGCTAACACAGTGCCACGCACTTCCATGGATGAGATGAGGGGCTAAAGGCTCTTCCCAACGCCTTCATTTTCTAGGACAGAGATCCAAGGGATAGGAAGCAGAAGGGCAAAGCCAGGTGCTGGCAGCAGCCCTCGTGACAGTAAGTTTGGCAGTGACTCCTGCAGTAGCTCACATAGTAGCTACAGCAGACCTCTGGCAGGACTAGTGGCAGAGAGCAGCAAGAAGAGAGGAGTGAGCTGTGACTGGTGACCAATGTGAAGAGAGTGAATATGACCTGAACTGTCACACACACACACACACACACACACACACACACACACACACACACACCCCTGATGGGGAGTCACTAAGTTATGATGACGGGGAGGCCCTACTACTATCACATCACATTAAACCAGGACTCTAACACTTCACATCAAGATGCCAATTAGGTGATAAGATAAGCTATCAAATAGGAGAATGTCTTCAGAAACCAGATGGCTAACAAAAATCACAGTTTCACGTGGGTGAAACTGGTGGACATTGATTTGAATGAAAATTAGTCCATCGCAAAATGGCAAATAATTGTACGATTGTATTGTTAAAACTAAAAAAACAACCACGTTCACACTAATAGAAACATCATTTGATGGTTACTTAAGCAGTAGATGAAGCGAGTGAAAGTCATTGACTTCAAGTTAGACAAATGCTAACTGGGGTGAAAGTTAAGGCATTTACTGTAAGACGATGGTTCACAAAAAATGATGGATGCAGTGAAAACCAGTGGGACGATAGTAAGAGATAAGGGAATTGAGTTGAAAATAAGTCTCATGAGTAAAATATTTTAAAATCGAAACCACTGACCAGAAAAAAGACAAGTAACTTAATCACAAAATGGGGAAAATAATAGATCTGTTACTAAGGAACATTCAAGTGGCCACCAAATGCATGAAAAGATGCTCAACATCATTAGTCATCAAGAGGTGCAAACTAAACCACAACGTGTGCCACTGCACTCTCAATAGTCTGGTGAGTGTGGTTTTCTTTTTTTCATTTGTTTTTTAAGGAAAACAGAATATAACATGTCAGTGATCTTATGGTGTAATTGGGACCCTTAGCCATTGTGGTGGGGATGGAAAAGAGGGAGGTAGTTCCTCAAAACACTAAAAAGAGAATCATCAGATAACTGAGAAATTCTACTGCTAGATATCGACCCAAAGGACTTGAAAGCAGAGCTGGGAAAGGAGACTTGTATGCTGGTGCTAATTGAAACACTATTCACAAGATCCAAAAGGCAGAAGAACCAGATTAATGAATAAGCGTACTACAATACATACATACAAAGAAATACTACTCAGTATTGACACATGCTTCAGTCTATAGGGAATTTGATAATAATATACTAAGTGAAATAAGTCAGTCATAAAAAGATACATATTATATGACCCCACTTAAGTGAAATGGAAAACAGGCAAATAGATATCAAAATGTATAAGAGGTTGCCCAGAATAGTAAGGAAGGGCTAATGGAGGTCAGTAGTGAAGAAATTGCTTTATGTATAGATTTGCACAGTCAATAATTGTAATTGCTGTCAACATGTTGTACATGTAAAAAGTTAAATTATCAAAATCTGTACAATAAATATAGTAAATAAAAACAATAAGCAGAATAGAGTAGTTTTATACAATTGCTTAGGTGTAACCAAAAGTTCTCACACTTTGCTTTGTACATTCAAGTTAAAGTGTCATGAGGTTTCCTAATCCTTTGGTCTACTAGCATGGTCAGTGCTTTGGTCTACTTCCTGGTTTGCTGTCTATTGCCTGGTGTCTTAGAAGCTGACAAGTCATGCAAGGCACGGCTATTGGTCTCTGTTCATTGGGAAAAACAGCTAAAGAAGAGTTGGGGACTCTTCTGAACTGGGTAAGCAATATGTGGCTCACAACTCATTGTGACACCATAGTTAAGAGTAAAATTTCCCCAAACTGTTTCCAAAGCTGTACATCTTTATTTACGCAGACAGCAACATTTTTCTTCTGGAGGGTTTGGACTAACAACCTGGTGTTTAGCTGCAACCAGTGTAACCCCTGTATAACCAGAGATCCTCTTCACCTATAGTTGCTTCTAAAGGAACCCAGTTCAAACAGTATTCTTATAATGATTTACACTACATTCTGAGATCTTCATTCATAAGATTCACATTCTCCATTAACAGCTAGACATTCAGCTTAGATAGGAATCAAAGCTTGGTTTTTATATGCTTCATAGTCCCCTGGAGGGGGGGATAATAGATTATCCTGGAGGGATAATAGTTTTTATATTTATTTCATTTATACCTGTAGCCACCCACACAGTCTCAAACTTATAACTAGGAAGTCTATTTTGGAAAAATGCCAAAATAAAAGAACAAGGTAAACATTTTTAAAAACATGCTCCAAAAGAGAAGCTTGCTGAGATCTGGGAGAATATACAGTGCCAAACTGTTACCGCTGTTAGTTACTGTCTTAAGATGAGTTCTCTGGGGAAGCAAAGCCAGTGAAACTTCATATATATATATATATATATATATATATATATATATATATAATGTTGTCCAGAGAGTGTGTGGAGAGAGAGAGAGAGAGAGAGAGCTATAATAGGCTGGGTAGGTGCCAAGTCTATGGGTCAGAAGTTCTCTGAAGGCTTCTTCTGAATGGCATAGCTGGGGGCTGATGAACCCAAGATTAGCAAGAAGACAGATGGCTGCAGAGTAGAATGAATCTCTGGTCAGATGACAGGTCACTGACAACGCCTAGTGCTCACAGAAATGTCACTTAAGTAAACAAGTAGAATGTGTTGTTCTTTATCTATGTATAGTTGTACCAAAATGAAAAATCATGAAAAACCAGAAATGTGTCTGTTTTTCAAAGAATAAAAATTCTTAAAGATTACCTCTTTCAGTCTACTTAATTCCCATATAGTTATTCTAAGATTATGTTGAAATATAAATAACTTTGTCACTTAAGTTAAAGTATCTAAATCCTGTAGTATAATCACATACAGATGGGACATTTTTGTCCTCTTTTCTCTCTTTCAGTGTCATGGTTTTAGTGAAGCCCAATAGCAGGAGTCACATCAAGATGAACTGAGATGACATTTTCCCCCTCACCCAATTATTAGAGACATCTCATACACTTCTGTCCTTCACACTCAAACAACTTTAAATCCTTTAGGAAATGAAATGAGAGAGTCAGGAAAATTTACTTCATTCAATATTTCTACTATCAGTTTCCTCATTATGACAAACAGACCTTATTATTAAAACATACTCTTTTCTATTTATTATAACCCAGCAACTATAAAAAGAACCCCCTAAATCTACTATCTTTTATGCAAAAACTAAACCACATAATTTTATTAGACAATACATGCTATATACTTTGTAGGAGTCCTGGAGACATAATGGGCTAAGCATTAGGCTGCAAGATCAGTAGTTCAAATGCACCTGCAGCTGTGTTGGAGAAAGAGAAAATTTTAAGCACCCATGAATATTTACAGTATTGGAAATCAGAAGGAGCAATTCTGCTCTACCTATAGGTTTACAATGACTCGTAATCAACTCACTAGCCATGGGTTAATATAAATCGGTGTGAGTGGATAAGAGGGTAAATGCTTCCCTATTGCTCAGTAAATGAATATTGTAGTAGAACCAAAATTGACTCACTGGCAACTATGATCGATTTTCAGTCAACTTGAATGAGCCAGAATTCTCAGTTGTATGAACTGATATATTTGAACTATGGTATTGACAAAAAATTTTGAAAGTACCATAGACTGACAAAAGAAGAAACAAATCTGTTTCAAGTACAACCACAATGCTTCTTGGAGGAAGAGATAGAAAGATTTCATCACATGTACTTTGCACACATGATCACAATAAACTGATTCCTAGAAAATGACATTATGTGTGGAAAACATGAGTGCAGTTACAAAAATAATGACAAAAATAAAGGGCAGGGAAACAAAGTATTTAACTAAAACAATTAACTCAGGCCTGATATTTTCCCATTTTACATAACCTTGTAAAGTAAATTTGCGGTGATTTCTAGTTCATGCTTAACTTCTCACATCATATTTATAATAGGTCTTTAAATTTATGTGACTAAATTATTCTTTAATTGCTATTATATTTGATTTTGTGTGGTATAAGTTTACATTATAAATTATATTTGCAACTTACATCTTATCATTTGTCTGAATACAAGTGCTCTGTATTTTATGAATTTAGAGATTCAGTGGTTTTTACAATGTATTCAATACAATTCTGAACTCTTTTTCCCATGCACTAGGTTGCTTGTCACATTTTCTCTCTGTGTGAATTTGAAAATATAATTGAAATATATATTGAATCTTAAATTCAAAGAGCCTTTGATTACTGAGGACCTATTTTATACCTGTTAAATTATTTTTTCTTTCCAAATATTTCTGAAATGCCAGTTTAGCCTATGTGACCCAATGGAATATTAATAACTCAAAAACAATTGATCAACGCTTGTTTCATTGGTTCGGAGGTCTGTGTTCAGGCACCTGTGGAAGACAGAAAACAGCTGGAAAAAATCTGAAAGGAGATGAAAAGGGCAGGGCTGATGTTGAATACTATTAATCAATAGGTCATAGACTGGAGTCTATTGCCTCTCAGTAAGAAATTTAAAAAGTGAAAAAACAAAAATCTATCTTCAAAAGATCTTCTGCTATTTGGTAATGATGCTAGACCTTGATTAAGAATTAACATTATATCCAGAGAACACCCTCCAACATTATCAATATTTCCAGACACTTTCTCCCCATTCCATCTTTTTAAAAATTATATCACTTTGTTTTTCAAACTTCATAAATCTCAAGATTACTTCTTTAAGATATTAGGCAGAAAAAATAGAGTGAAGACAGTGCAAAGTAGAATCACATATTTTGCAATCAGACTGAATTTTAGCCTATAGCGCTTTCTGCCGATGGGGTACCCTGAGGAGACTCCAGAAACCCTGTGGTTACTGTGGTAGTTAGATAATTTTACATTAACTTGAAGAGGAGTGAAAGTGGAGGAGTGGAATCCAACCTGTCAATCAGGTTGCAGTCTGATGCTCTCTCCTGAGGGCTGTGGCCTTCTTATAAGGGTTTTGGAACACCCCTCTCTTTTGGCCACTGACCCAGAGAGCTGCTGGGGCCCTGCCATGTGTCCACTGACCTGGGATCCATCCCACTCTGCACCCACCAGCCTGGGATCTTCCTGCAGTCTGTATCGTTGCAGATGCTGCATGAGTCTGAAGACAGATCAAGGGACTAGTATTGGAGTTGAGTTATACTAAGCTGGGGATACCTTCTTGATATAGTATTACTTCTTTATATAAAGCTCTTTCTTATTCACATGTGAGTGCCACTAGAATGTTCCACTGGTCAACCCAGTGTAGCACAGTTCTTGTGACTAGAAAACGAAAAATAACCTAGTAACTAAATAAGATGAGCTCCACAGAGGGGAAGATATGAGATATGGGTTCCCTCATTTCCGCAGATCTTATGATTCCTAGATGAAATCTTTCTCAACCTCTACATAGAAACTGCTGTCTACTGCTATAATCATTTTTACACTATTTAGATGACTACATTTCACTTATGTGATACCCTTTCATCATTCTGTAATATTATATGCAGCTGACCCTTATCTGGACATAATTATTGAAGTAGGAATGCATTGTGGCTACAACATTTGTAAATAAAACAAAGCAAAAAAATGTGATAGCAGAGACAACAAAATCAACAATCTTCAGAATAATAAATATAAAAATTAATTTTCCTTCAGAATAAGGTCCATTAAAGCATAAATGTGCATTAAATAATAGCAAAGAAAATTGTGAAAATTAAAATTAATAAGAATGATAAAAAATTGCAGGAAAATTCTATTACCCCAAATGAACAACTGCTATCTTTTGAGCAGCAGGGCTTAAGTAGTTCACCGTCTGATCTTTATTAGCTTTGCTTTTTTTTCCTTCAAGAAAGATATTTGTAAGATGTAACAAATATGGAGTACTCTTCATGTTCTTGGACAGGTGTCGAAGAAGTCTATGTGCTATGAGATTCATGATATGAACAATCACATTGCACATAAAGCAAGAAGAGATTGTATTTTCTTGCTGCATGCCAGTGAGTCTGTTTGAATTACTCTGCTCTAGGACCTGTCCAGAATAACTGAGTCTTTTATTATTCAACTCATTTTTCAACCAAAATAAACATACATACCATAAGTAGTTTTCAAATACATGAAAGCATTTATAGTACCCAGAGACTCTTCAATATACTTTTATTTCAATATAGTATTGATATATCTGGAATACTGAAGATGCAGCCTTTAGAAATCATTTTCCATGCAAGCAGATCTGAATCTACTCTAAACTGACTTTCTAGCCCAGGTTGAGGAGGGTAAGAAATCCGTCCACCCTCCATGTTCACTCCTTGTCCAGACTGGCCAACCATACATATGCCCTAGTTGTCACTGTTGTGATGAGTAGCTGTTGAATCCAT